>QANX01002149.1:59548-108063 GCA_003254975.1 Ochetophila trinervis | reverse complement strand
ATATATATATATATATATATATATACATGTAAATGTAGCCCAATCTTTTTCTTTTTTCTGAAGAAAAAGGAAAATATAAATATTTTATGCACGATGCACTGTTCATTCTTTCTAAACAAAGATACGATATTTTTTTGGTGAAAATTAAAAAAAAAAAAAAAAAACAAAGATACGATATAGTGATCAGGTAGGTGAAAGATACATCACCTCAACTAAATTGAGTATACCCAACATCCATTTGCTACCATCTTTCATTTCAATTATAGAAGTTGAGAGACAAAGAGCGTGATAATTAGTATTTTTAAAAGATAAAAGGGAAAAAATACGAATAATAGTATAAAAAAAAAAACCCAGGTGTTTTGAAACCTTACTAAAATGAAAATGTAAAACAGTACAATTAAAATTGCTCATGAACGTATCAAAATTTTGGACAAGCATTGATAAGATAAACTAACATATATATATAAACATTTACTACACGATAGCCAAATTAATTATGTGGTGTTTGAGACACGTACAAGGTTTAGTATTAATTGAAAGGCTAATAATAATAAATAAATAAATAAAAAGAGTAAATTTTCCCAACTAAAAATAAAAAATAAAATATCAACAAAACTGTAGCCGATATAGAGATCTCTTTCAAGGAATTTATTATAAAAATAGAAATTAGAATAAATTTCATTTTAGTATTTTTATACTTGTAGAGTTTTTGCAACTAGTCCATCAACTTTTAAATGTATCAATTCAGACATTCAATTAGTAAATTCATTGCAGATTGGTTCAACAATTCAATTTTAATCAAACAAATTGGTAGTTCTGTTTTCTTTTCATTGATTTTCTAATATATTTTTTCACAGATTTTGTTGTAAATTTTTGGATATAACTCTTATCAATTTATTTGGTCAAATTTAAAATTGAATCTACAATAAATTTAAAAACTAAAAGCTTATATCGCTCAATTTAAAAGTTAAAAACCCAAATTAAAAAATTATATAAATCAAAAGTAATAACAAAGTGCAATTAATTCTAGAAATTATAATACACGTTGCTAATAGATTTACAAAACCTTTTCGATCAAGTTTTCCTCTTATTATATATTTATATGATTGACAATTAATCTATGCATGTCCATCATTAATTAATGTTCATATATACCTGATGAGTAAACCCCACGACATATATATTGAGAACACATCAACAATTAATTGTCAGTAGCACCTAAAATTTTTGCCAAGAACTGCTCTACTACCCTTAATTTCTTTGATAATCAGATTTCTCTAAAAGTCATGAACAACTACTGGTATCACATATCATGATAAATACTTACTAATCATCCATTTCCACATTTATATACAAAAAAGGCACAATATATCTATGTTTGGAATATTATAAATTAAGATAAATAACATGTCACACTCACAAGTAAAGAATTTACCTAATTATAATAAAACTAATTACTATAAATGGGCTTGATTATTCTATCACTGTTACATATGATACAAAAACACACATGTAAAAATGGTCCTATAGAAATGATGAAATTTTTTGCTATATTAAAAAAGTTAACAAAAGGTCCAAAAAAATGATGAATTTCTTAGGTTTTTTTAGAAAATTAATAGTTTTTTTTTTTCCCCAAAATTAAGGAGGTTGAATTTCATGACCAAATTTTGAATTCCAATCATAAGTAATATCGTCAGTGATATATTATTAACTGAGTTCTCCTAAAAAACAAGTTAATAGATAGTTAAAATAAAAATTGATACAGATGATTAATTTGATTTAGAACTTAATTTTGACCCCATAAGATATCGTTTTCGTTGAGATCTAGACTACCCAACTTGTCTATAGCAATAAGTCCATCCATTCAAAGAGAAATACAAAAATCCATATATCTCCATCAGTAATTTGCAAGTAGATGCCCGGAAAAGGTGTTGTCATCTAAAGCATAACTTGCTTGTATTATACAATTGTCAAGTATATTTAAAATATTATATATATATATATATATAAGAATATATACTGAAATTTTAAGCTTATTCTTTTTTGCATATAGTGGAAAAAGGTGGTTGAATATTCAGAAGAGCACATAAGATTTAAATAATAATAAAATTATCTTTAAGTAATTTTCTTAACTGTTTCAATCTCTATCTAAAATCCTGTAAATTGCATTTAAACAAGGAAATTTAAAATTGTTAAGACTGTTATCGGTGTAAGTAAATATGCCAAGTTTAAGGGTCGTATGAGTAAATTTACATATGTCGACCGTCAATGCCGAAAAGTCGACTCCACTCGCTTTAGCATACCGTGGAATCCACGAACAAATGAGGTTGAGAAGCGAGCCGAAGAGCGAGTGGCTGTGACATTGTTTCATGGAAAGTTGAATGTGAAAATTGGATTGGGGGTGGAATCGAGTCATTCAAGCAATAATTCCCGCATTCGCCGATCCTTTTTTCTTTTTACATAATTAATTTCATATTTCATTATTTAACACATCATAAAGTTATTTATGACGTGGCTATATATATATATTATTTTGCGAAGGAGAATTTCAACTCTGGCTTATAATCCAATTCGTTACAATTTTGTATAAGAGAAACAGAGAGAGAAAAACAGGGACAGTGGGATCATAGGTGATCGAACACTCTGATAGTGATAATCGCCTCGTTCTTTGACTTTCGGTTTCCATTTTGGCTTTCTTTCACTTTTTATTTGTTTTTCATTTCCCTTTTTGGTTCTGGAATTTTCTTCCTTTTTGCCTGCGCTTTTGCGCGTTCCTTGGAATTCCATCATCTCACTTGTTCTGCTTTTCTTTCTTCCTTTTCGGAGTTGTCGTTCCTCTCGGAGGCATTTTCATTGAGGCCCTGTTTGGCCTTGAGAAAAATTTGAGGGTTTTCTTCTGGGTATTGAAGAATTAATTGTGAACCTCCTGATTGTTTTATTTATTTATTTTCTTTTTATGTGGTTTCTACTTTAATTAAAGCTGAATTAGTAACTGGGTTTTTGACAGTTACGAGCTCTTTGCGTTTGTCATCGAAATGAACGCAAAATTTTCACGTTTCCTTCTCTCTTTCTCTCTGTTCTTCTCTGTTTATGTCGTTGCTAAGATATAAACAGTAAATAAATAGAGTAGATGAGGAAGAACACGCCTTGAAAGCTTGGTTTTTGGGATCCAATACACATTCCGGATCACCAGCAGGGAAGGTTCTTTTTAATCCTTTTTTTCTGAATTCCCACAAAATATATTTCAGTCAGATTTGTTGAGAATTCCATTTTCCTGGAAGTCGTGTCTCCTCTAAAGAATTCCCACCAAAACGATCCCTGTACAGCTCATCCAAATCGGAATGTTCTTTTAAATCTATTCCCAATTTGCGTAAAAAGTTACGCTTTTTATTATTTAAATCCCCATCTCTCAAAAACCCCTTTCCTATATTTTTCTTTTTTTTTTTGTTTTCAAATCCAGTTCTCACATTTCTGAGCGATGGGTTGCGCAAACTCCAAGCAAAAGCGATGCCGGCACTGCCACAACAACAACACGTATTCACCAATGCCGCGAAGCTACTCAATGCACGTTCACCACCCGCCTCAGAGTAAAAACGACACCTACCATGTCGTCGCTCTCACGTCGTCCACTTTGGGCTCTCTCAAGCTGGACTCCACCCACCAAAACGACGATGACAGACACATCGACGACAAGGTCATTGCGAATGGTGTGGTCGATCACAAAATGGCCGACGACGATGACAATGTCACCGACAACAAGAACAGAGACGCAAAGAAGGAGTTTTCGGTCGGACTAATTGAGGCAAAGGCTTGGTCTAATATGATCAACGAGAAAATCCCAAAGATTGTTCCAAAGACACCAATCAGAACGCCTCCTGGAGAGCCCGAAACTATCAATGCTTGGGAATTAATGGAAGGTCTTGAAGATACAAGCCCTTTCCGTTCCCCAATTCACGCAAGGAGCTTCTCTTTCGATGTTGTTCTGAATCCGAATCCGAATCCAATACCCACAACCCATTTCGATCGGCCCAAATCCAGGTTACAGGAAAACGGCACGCCCATGTGGCTGCAACTGGCAGACAGCGACGATCTGAATCGCAATTCTCTAGTCCAAGATTTTGATCCGGAAGTCATTTCCACCTTCAGAAAATCTCTGGAGGAGCTCTCTCCGAAGGCAGACGAGGTTGTTTTCGCAAATCACAAACTCCCATCTTGTGGGAAAGATAAAGAGAAGCTGATTGTATACTTCACAAGCCTAAGAGGGGTTAGAAAGACATACGAGGATTGTTGCCACGTGAGGGTGATTCTGAAAGGATTGGGAGTGAGAGTCGATGAGCGTGATGTTTCTATGCATTCTGGGTTCAAAGAGGAGCTGAAGGAGCTTTTGAAAGATGGGTTTTGTGGAGGTGGGTTGCCGAGGGTGTTTATAGGGAAAAGCTATATTGGTGGGGCTGAAGAAATTCGGAGAATGCACGAGGATGGACAGCTCGAGAAGTTGCTTGAATGCTGCGAAAAGATGGATGATGATGGAGGAGGTAGAGGTGGAGGAGTTTGTGAAGCTTGTGGAGATATAAGGTTTGTGCCATGTGAGACATGTTCAGGAAGCTGTAAAATATACTATGAAGAAGACGAAGAAGATGAAGGGGAGGAGAATGAATATGGGTTCCAACGTTGTCCTGATTGTAATGAAAATGGTCTAATTCGATGCCCCGTATGTTGCTATTAGTTTTTCTTTCTTTTTTGAGGCATAAACAAAGCTAATCTTATTCCAAATTTTTTGTTTTTTTCTTCAGTTTTTTTGTTTGGTGAGTTGTTTGTTGTACAGTGAAGAGCTTTTTTTTTTGTTTTGTATGTTTTGAAAGGAGATTGAAGAGGAAAAAAAACAAATTGCAATTGGAAACACTGAATAATGTTTTGTTTCCACAAAAAAACAGAGAAGAATTGTATACTTTTATCCCATTTCTGGAAGTTTCATAATCTATATGAATTTTGAATCTGAGAGGTTCTCTTTCAGAACCATGCTCTGTTTTCTTCCAGTTGCAGTCTAAGGATTTCAAGATTTTAGATTTACACTCAAAATAGTTTTTTTTTTTAAATAAAATAAAATAAAACAAATTGAATCCAGATTGCTGACAAGTCAGTTTTTAGTAATGACAAAGGGCCGTCTCCTTATGCATTGGGATTTGTAACAAATGCGTTGGTTTTGTGTATAATTCGCTATCCTAGGTTTCTTTCATGATGAACGAACACATTAGTAATTCATTAAAAAAAAAAAAAAGTCACATTCAGTATATATGTATGTGCAATTTTTATTTTTTTTCCTCAAAACATACGCCATTCTTAATGCTTTCTAACAGAAGCACTCATTATTAAGTGGACAGTTTTTTTGTGTTTTGGGAGCATTTCACAATACGTAGAGCTAGTAGCTTACTCATATTGTATTATATTCTCCACAAACTCTCACCGCATTTAGGGGAAAAAAACAATAATATAAATTACCAAATACGTAGTTTTATGATTGGATACCATTTGTTTTTATTCTCTTTAGTAAATTAAACAAAAATACCAAGCCAACCTAGCTATTGTATAAAATCTTATAGTTAGGTGTTTAGCTTCCTTATTTTATGTAGGAATTATGATAGTAGAGTGGTTCAATCATCTTAGTGCGTGTAAGGATTTTTTTTTGGTGAAAGTAGTGCGTGTAAGGATTGGTCGAACTAATATCTTTTGAAAGATATTAAACTATGAATTATTTAATCTGTGTAACTAGGCTCTGCTACACTAATAAATGCATAAATTATAGCAAATTAGGTGAAGAACATTTCTGGGTCAATGTCGGCGAATGACAAAAGATGGGTGACATGGTCAATCCAGTTCTTTGGACTCAGCCAAGCACAACACGGGTATAAAAGTATTCCTCTGAAAGCTACTCAACAAAAAATGCTTATATTATTATCAAAAAACAAAAAATGCTTATAATATTTTCATCCACCCAAAAGGGGACGGCAAAACTATAAATAATTGTTAACTTTATTCAATTTGGAGAATTCGTATACCCCAAATAATTAGAAAAAAAAAATTACTAGAAAGAAATATGGCCTTTTTCAAATGCCTCGCAAGAAATCGCCTGAAGCATCTCAGAAACAGGGACAGTAATTTATTGCTCTGAATTTGACTTGGGCCATCACCGATTCTATTCTTTCGGAAGCTCAGAATTCAGAATACATCAACGCGCAATTTCAATTTTCAATTGTCAAATACTGATAAGAATTTAATATTTGATACGGTGCCATTAGACAAAGTTTTTTTTTTTTTTTGTTGATGTAAAAAAAAATCTACCCATAGCGGGGTTATGGGCCCAAAAGAGATCTAGCGAGAGGGTCAAACCAAGTGTCTTTGCAATCTCATGGGAGTCCGCTACTGGCGGTCCATATCATTGGAATCTCTCACCCTCTCATGCGGTACACATGAGTCATATGGGGCTACCAAGATTCGAACCCGCAACTCTTACAAATAGGCATAATGAGTGAGCTGGTTCCTACCACATTGGCTACACACTAATGTGTGACATTAGACAAAGTTTTTTTTTTTGCTAAGTTGCTACCGCTAAGAGACACCTAAGTAATACAAAATAATAGGCTATAAGAATGTAGACACCTCCTCCATACCTGCTCTGCTCTCTCTCTTTCACTTCACCGTTTCAAATCTTGTCACTTTGCATTTAATAAAATTTAAAAAAATATTATTTTATTATAAATAAATTTTATTTAGCGATCGATGAATAATACTGTCAAGATTTTTCCGGTGTTTTAAAGTCATATGGGCTTTAACCACTGTAAAATCACAGCAGGCTTCGTGACCCTATTCCTATCCAATCAGAAATCATTTTCTTTGGGGCTGGGTTGGTCACAGGTAGAGGAGACAATGATGGAGAGCCCTAAAACGAATGGAAAAGAGAATTATAATGAGCCACCGGTTCTTGTCGAAAAACATGTGTAATTAATGCTGCACATTAATTTTTGGGAGGATACTAAAACACGTTATCCAATAGGTGCGTGCAACGTAGATCGTGACCAAAAATCATGAATTTTCCTATCCTATGGATAGATCATAGGGTTTGGGTGTCGCATTGAAAATCTGATCGTGCCCAAATTTGGTTAAACAAGATTGGGAAAATATAACCAATGCCAACTTGCCAATGAGATTTGTTTTTAGGGAATTTGCTTTCTTGCTTTTTGGATTATTAATATCGATGGTCGAGACACATAAATATCCTATCCCTGGAAAGAGATATTCCAAATGCGAAAAAGGGAAGCGATTCCAGCTTTTAGCTATATATATATATATAAATATAATTCATCAAAAGAGAGTGAGAGACAATGATGAAGCTCTTATACAGCTCTTGTTTGCAACACCAATTCAGTGGATGCTTATCAAAATTCAAAACCATCGAAAAGGTGATGAGATCTTTAAAAACACGGATTACGGAAGAAACAGAATAAAGAATAGCAGAGTCAGGTGGCTTCCAATTAACCACACAGGAATGGGATTTTAAGGAGTCGTTGAATAGGAAAAGAGAGTTCATAAATGTGAATCATATGTGTCAACATTGGAAGGTCACGGAATCGTCCAGTCGTAAAGACAAGGGTACGAGTTGTTGGGGGTGGAGGATGGGAATGCTGAGTGAGATACTATGTATTATGATTGGTTGGCAGATGAAAAAGAGTATTACAAAAAGTAGATAGTGGTTTTTTTTTTTTTGGTAAAAAAAAAAAAAAAAAAAAAAAAGTAGATAGTCGTTAGACACGTGAGAGAGGAAAAAAAAAGCAGTGAGAATTATAAGACTGTAAAACGATGCAGTCTCTGATTCTAAAACAAGAAATTAATGCTTACTTTTATGCAGACAGATGTCTACTATCTAGATGCCTAGGTGGGTCAGGTCAACTGTCTTAGCCTTCTATTTCGTGAGCTCTGCTTCTTAAACCAGTCAGTTGAATCTGGAGCAGCTTGAATGGGCCATTCTGGTTGTGGAATTACAGTCCAAGGAAGACTGACTAAAATGTGAACTCAATAGCCTAGGTCGTCTGGACAGTACCATCAATCGAGCCACAAATTGCACAAGGTTTCCATAAAAACAATAGTATTTAGTAATGGTAATGGACCCTAAAGTTGAAAGACTTTTAAAAGTCCATAAATCCAATGTTTCTAAACTAGGCCAATACTTAACAAAAGGCCAATTATTATACATNTTACAGTCCAAGGAAGACTGACTAAAATGTGAACTCAATAGCCTAGGTCGTCTGGACAGTACCATCAATCGAGCCACAAATTGCACAAGGTTTCCATAAAAACAATAGTATTTAGTAATGGTAATGGACCCTAAAGTTGAAAGACTTTTAAAAGTCCATAAATCCAATCTGAAAAATAGAAGGTAAACCAGATATATAAGATAAGATAAGATAAGATAAAGACTATTTATTTGTACATGGTTAACAAAGATAAACAGAATAAAGAATGATGTTTGTTTTGTCTCTAACTTATTCATGAGTACCCAAATCAGCTGCAGCTTTGGCTGCACGACCCAACATGTCTGAAACCCAAAGAGCTCCTTTGGCAAAGTAGCTGCTATTTACTACAGCACTACCTGCTGCTACAGCCGCTTTTCCTGTAACCGTTGCTGCCATGACAGCTGCTGTCCCGGTAACAGTTATAGCCGACTTTGTGATATCTGAAACATGGTATTTCTCATCCACGGATTTAACCACTTCCATACTTGAAGAAATGCTATCGGTGAGTCCAATTCTGTTGCTAAGCTCCGCAACCTTGGCTGCTGCAGTAGCCGATACTTGATGAGACTCATCAAAAATTTTGGCCTGCAATAATGCGTCTTTGCCTAACACATATCCCTTGGCCAGCATAGTTTGTACCACTGTCACTGCTTCTCCAGGGGAAGAAATAAACTGGTTTGTATGGTAAACCTGCCAGGTTTAAGGAATATTGATGTTGGAATGCAATTGATAATTTATCAAATACCAGTATCAGTACCATGAATAATCATTATGCAAATTATGTGACATAGTGGAGTCTTATGGATAATAAGAATTTGAAGTCAAGGTTGAGAAAAAATGAGTCTAACTTATAGTTCCAATCTGAAATGTGATACCATTAATCTAAGAAACTTATATGTCCACTTTGAACAATTCACAAGAAGCAAGAGCAGCAGATAGGAATAATGTAACCTTAACCCAATTCAACTGTGAGTTAAAGTTTCTCATGCATACCGATGAGCCACTGTTGCCTTCATGGTTACATGGACTACTATTCCAGAGATCATCTTCATCTGTATATGTTCCCCAGCGTGTTATGCATACTTGTTGGTCTACAATGGTAGCACCCTGGCATATCATAACAAGGAAAGAGAAAGCAAATCAACTTATACACCATATGTCCAATAAATAGCAGTCTCGTGAAACTAAAGAGCTAATTTCAATACTTAAACAGTTCAACAAATCAATTCAAGGGAAATAATGACACCTGATGAAAACTAAACTTCGTTATGTTATAGGTCAAACCTAAACCAACCTTTGAAGTGGGATTACTATGAGAAATCCATGAATCATCAGTCATCAATAAATGGATTTCATTTGCAGCACGGGGAAAAAAGTATATGAAAAAAAGAATAAAAAGTGGAAAATAGACTGAAAATAAAAAAACATTTTTTGTTTATTTTCTAATCCACCACATAAAAATGAGTGAGAGGAAAAGCAAGGGACCGACTATTCAGTTACACCCACTCAAATTTATTTCTTATAGCAAATGTAGACAAGTACTCATTTTAGGGGAGTCGAAACTGCATCGTACACTGAGCAGGACAGCGGTTTCCAGAGCAAAAGCATCTTTGAATGTCACATATGCAGTACAGGCATATTCACCAAACCTGCTTCCAGCAACCAATAACTCAATTATATTAACATTACAATTTGTGCATATGTGCAGATAGCAAGGTGGAAAAGGAAAAAAATAACCACTCAATTGAATCAAACCTGTACAGTGAAATAAAGAAATAAAAGGTCTTCTATATTTATATAGAGATTTGGGACAGAGAAGACTCTTTTGTGTTAATAAGAATTAGAAAGGAAATATGCAGTGCAGGCATATTCACCAGACCTGCTTCCAGAAACTTATAACTCAATTATATGAACATTACAATTTGTGCATATGTGCAGAGTAGCAAGTTGGAAAAAGCAAAAAACAACCACTCAATTGAATCAAACCTGTAAAGAGAAACAAACAAATAAAAGGTCTTCTGTAATTATATTGGGACAGAGAAGACTATTTTGTGTTGATAAGAATTAGAAAGGAAATATGATATTGAATAGATAATTACCACCCTACACGGATCAGACTCTAGAATAGTTTATACAGGACAAGATTTATGAGGACGTAAAACTGTAGAAGCTATATAATAAAAGGCATTCAAGTGTGATTCTTTTTTTTGAAAAGGTGGCAGAGGAAAACAATGATAATTTGGAAATTCTCCATGAAGTTCAGCTCATATACAGATAAGATTAAAATTCTGATCTTGTCTTCTCAGTCCAATATTGATTATTAAATGTGAAAATAAACTTTCCTGAGGAAGTTATTGTTCGTTAAGAGCATTATTAACCATCATATTAATATTAATATTGAATATACAGTTTCCCCCATAACTTTATGTTAGGCCATGCTTGGAGTTTGAATTTTATTAGAAAAAGGATAAAGGAAGTGAAAAAATAATTCCTTACATGTTTTCATGAAACAGTTAAAATTTCTATTATGTTTACATTTCAATCTCATTTTAGAATTTGAAATTTTCAGTAATATTGTCTTGAGCCTCTTGACCAAACAATGGAAAGTAAAATATTTCTCATTCTCCACATAACCTTAGAAATCCATTAAAGCAGGGTCATTATAGCAATTAGCAATTATACAAAAAAAGATAAGACCAACAAAAACTAAAATGGATAATAATTGTGATAACCAGATACTGCATTAACATCAATATCAGATACTCAATACTCTGAAATGATGGCTTCAAACCCTTTTAAGATCTATTCAAGATTATGAAAATGTAAAGGTAAAGTAAACGAAAATAGCTAGAGTTGAGGAACAAAATTTATTCCAACATCCAAAAGATGCAATAAATGAGCTTCTACAATACACTCAAAAGGACTAACTAACATATTAAAAAAGTAAAAATAATTAATAAACAAATTAAACAACGGTAATATATTATAAACCCCATAAAAGATTCTAATCTTTGACCACTTTCAGAACAAACAGCTTCCAAACAATTTGACGAGTTGAAGAACAACAAATTCATATATAATCAATAACCAAACCATTATTGTGCAGTTTCACTCGAGGAAGAGAGTCATTATCAGTAATCAGAAGTCGTGCAGGAGGACTCTACCTGATGATTTCAACATGCTCAATTGCACCACAATAAGTGAAAAAATCATAAACATCCTTTTCTGTTGCTTTTGGAGATAAGCTAGTAACTTCTGAAGTATAACCACCTGGGTACATTGCCTTTCAAGCCTTGCAGAGAGTGGAATTGAGTGAACCAGTGAAAAGGGATTTAAAATAACAGGAAAAAAAAACTAGGACAAAAAGCCAGATTATATAATTTATGTATATAGCAAACTTTATCATAATTTAATTTTAACATTGCATGGTAACAAACAAGGGCATTGTGTTTCATCCTATTTTCTGGAATGAAGAAGACCTATGTTGGAGGAAGAAACAAAAGGGATAAGGGAAATTGTCAGAAGCTGGTAGAAGACGTTATCATATAATTGGGATGGCCTTGCTATGTGTGACAACGCTCATAAGATCCATAACCTTAGTGGTCCCTATCTCACTAAGAAGGCTAAGATAACTAGGTGCCTCAAAACACCAACCATCTAGTGAAAACAACTATCTTCCAGAACCAGCAAATAAATATAATCTTTAATAATTCTTAAGCCTAGATTAGCCTCAGTTTTCAAAAATTACTGATGTATGTCCTGTAAATTTATGAAAAAGACAATCCAATAAAGCAAATATTCATCCCGATATTGGATACTCATTAAAATTAGCAACTATCGGGAGATTCAATGCTCCCTTCTTCACATTTTCTGCAAAAATGCTGCATCAAGATGCATTTTTTACCTGCTTGTGGATTATATTCTCAAACGAATCTAAATAATAAAAAATATACACATCATACAGATTGTTAAGAGCAAAGTCTACTTGTACCATAAACATCAAAAGCAAGTCAAATAATGCACACCGGGAAACATATAAATTTCAGGTAAAGTGCTATGATTGGGGCGCAAATCAATTCAAAGAAATCAACTCCTTTAAAAAAATAGTCAAAGTATCTCCGCAAGGAAAAAAAGGAAGACTTTTACCGAATCAATGTTTTTATAAAGGGAACCGCGGACAAGATGATTATTAGCAGTATTATCTAAGCTAGAAAGTGTTACCGAAAGGGTATTTTCCGGATTAATCAATTAGTCCATGAGGCATAACAAAATAATTATAGGCGATCACAGTTTTAAAAAGGGGTTGTCTTCTTTATAATGAATTGGACCAAGTTTGTCTCCAATTTCGAATAAACAATTGCCAGTCGAAATGAGCCATTTGCATTCCATATTAGCTACTGAATACCCGTTAAACCATAATTTACAGAAAAGAAAGCAGATGATAAAATATGATGAAAAGACAACGGAGTAAAAAAAGATTTCCTGAACCATTAAAACCGAAAAGAATAACATAAAGCTTTTCAAAAGTCAAACAAATTAACTCCTTGGGAAATTTTTACCCTAGCGTACCTGTACTTGAGCAGAATTTTCACCTTCGGAGACGAAGCACAGACTCTGAGACTGGGAGAGAGAAGATGGGTATTGGGTATTCGCCGCCTAACCAACCAGACCTCATGCGCTGCACGTGCAGATGATTCTGGGGCCCACTAAAATACGTGTTGCGCACTGATAAGTGGAATAGCGGACTTGGGTTTGATTAACAATTAGACTTCGGAAAAAGGTTTTACCAATAAAAAAATAGACTTTGGAAAAAGGAATTATCTTGAACGAGAGGTCGTCGCCGGTGGTTTTGTGGAATCCGATTGGCGGGGAATCTTATTTGGGTTTTTTGAGTTCATAAATGGACAAAAAATCATCAAGACGGTGGCGTTTTCTTCAAGTCCAGATTCCACGCGGGTGAGAGAGACACCACCCCCCAACACTTTTTTATTTTTTTTGTTTTTTTTTTTCACGGGTCAAAAAACACATCCGATGAATGCAAACTGACAAGTTTGCTTTTTCTTGTCTTGCGATCAATTCATCTTTTTACCGATCAGATATTGTTTTTTCTGATCTAAATTAACAAGGTAAATTCATGTCACCCATTTTTGTGCCAATTTACGATGAAAAAGTTAAATTGCAAGGGTTAAAATCCTTTTGATTGCGTTTGACTCTAGACTATTTTAAATTTCATCCTAAACAAAATTAGCAGTGTCCAGTCCACATATTTTTAGCTAAACGGTTTTCTTTCCTTTTTCTTTTTCTACTTTTAGAAAGAAAAAAGCAATTATAATTTAGATTAAGTAGACTAATTAGGAAAAGCAGAACTTTGCTTCTCCTTTTTTTAATTAGTTATGAAGTCTTTAAAGCATATATATATATGCACACACTGAAAACAGTTTGTTCCCTTCGTTTTTTATATATGGAATATTAAAATAACTTATAGCACATTTACATGCATAAAAAAATAGGTTAGTGTTTCATACGGATAAAACAATCTCCACAAATTAGTATATAGATGTTTCTTCTAAACTTTACAACCTCTAAAATTGGAGTTTTAATTCATTACTGTGATCATCATGGTTTGTAAAGGAAAGAGGGCCACGGTGGATCTCTTTTTTATTAATTAGTATTTAATATCCAAGGCTCTCACTGTAATTCAATCTTTTAATAGAAATAAATAATTAATAAAATAATATTTTGTTAATTTCAACATATCTATCATCTACCGGCCATACCTGAATTTCTGGATCCACTGATGTTAGCTCCCAAATATTAGTTAATTATCAAATATGATCATATGTTACCCTCTTGGATGTGACCTGAGTTAGCTCCCAAATATTTAATTCACATATATATGTTATTAGCTATTGACTTTATATATATATATATATACACACACACGTTATTATAAACTTTTTTAGCTAAATTTTTTTTACCCCTAGCTCTATATCCATCAAGGAGCAAGAAAAAGCATAGGGTCCCATTTTCCTAGATAAGACACAAGATTTCATGTCACTAATTATTTGCTATATAGGAGATCCATAATTATCTGATGCATTTGTCCGGCCCTAATTGCACTCTGTTATGAGATGAAGCTTTCTTGATCAAAATTTCAAGAACAACCTCATACTCATTCACACTAGCAATTAATAGTGTACAAAAAAATCGATAAACCGTTGAAACTGACAGATTTAATCAAATACAATTTGTTTAGATCGGTTTTAAAAATTCAAAACTAACAATCAGATCGATTTGGTTCGGTTGCTAATGTCAAAAACCAATACAACCGATATAAATCGAACTGATTACTTTTTAATTTTTAGAAAAAAAAATTATTATATAACTACTTTTTATTAATAAATTCTTTGTTTCATTTTGAATATACATACACTTAATCAATTTTTAGATAAGATTTAGAGCATTATCTTTATTATAATTCTCTCTTCCCAATCATTTTTTAAATAAGTTTAATTTTTTTATTAATAATTTATGTGTTAAGTTTTGAAAAAAAAAAAAGAGTAAATTTTTAAACAAAATTTAAGCCAAACAAGTTTTGGTAAAAAAAAAACTAAATGTCAAAGATTAAAAATAAAAAACTCAAAAATTAAATTTCAAAAATCTAAAAAAATTAAATAAAAATACAAACTAAACTGATCCAATTTAATTATTAATTAGATTATGTATGGATCAGATCGAATTAGAAAAGATAAAATTAATTACTAATCGAATGAGATTGATTATTTTTAAAATAAATATGTTTGAACCAAGAAACACTTTTATTAACAATAGCTAGGCTAAAAATGAAAATATTGATCCTTATGGACTAAGTCGATGCCACAAGTCAAATCTACTGCTTACAAAGTTTAATTTGATTGCCATAGTTTTCCCCTATATATAGTACGTTAAAGTTCATCATGTTCGACTGCATCACCGCATGACAATTTTGAAAAATTTGCTAGTATAGTTGACGGCCAATATAACCATTATGCTTCCGAGCTTTATGACATGGTTCAAATTCAAAAATTCGTTTTTACCAAAAAAAAAAATTTCAAAATACGTAATTTTAGATGCATTTTTATTTTTATTTTTTGTTGGACAAGAGTGGAGGGTCAAAAAGGCCCGGATGGAGAAATTTGCATGCATTTTCACTACATATTTTTTTAAATAAAAAAATTATCTTTATAATATTATATATCACAGGCTCTGCATTACATGACATTGTATCAAAGACTTTTTAAAGCAATGACGAAGCTTGCCAACACTCAAACCATAACATCTAAATTCATAGATATAATAATAGTCGATCAGTTTTTTTCTGCTAATAAATTTATAGGTGATTGCATTTTGTTAGAGTATGTGATGAGTCAACTCAAACATTCACAGCAGGTTTGCATGCCAGTTCAGCTGTCGTGACAAGTAGTTGGTTAGCTGCTATTATAACTAATTAGAATATTAGTTAAGGCTTTCTTGTGTAATTACTAATATAGCCTTTGCATTAAAACAATATATATAATGTGTTTTAGCTTAAGCTGTATATCAATTAATGAATGATAGTCAAACATGATTTCTCTTTTTCTTTCTGTTTTCCTCTGCATTCTCGTTTGATTTCTTTCTCACTCATTCTTAGATTCAAGATTACATTTCACATCTTGAATTATCACATGGTATCAGAGCTTAACAACTTCAACATGGCGAGTGAATTACAAAGTAATCTTCAAGCTCCAGAAACACAAAATACCGGTTCGATAGTTTCTCAACCGGTGATGGATCTGGTAAGCAAAAGTTTGATTATGAAATTTGTCATTTCAGAGTTCGATTCTGCAATTAGATTCTGGAAATTTTTTCATTTGGAAAACACAAGTTCTTGCTTTACTTCGAGGACACAAACTGGATAAATATGTATTTAAGGAAGAGCCTCTGTTCATGGAGGACATAATAGCCCTAAATTGTGAGGTTGATGAAGAAATCCTGAAAGGTTTCTCCTCTGAGCAACAAGTTTGGATTCTACAAGATCAGCTCCTTCTTGGATGGATTGTAGCAGCAATTTCTTGTTCAATTGCTGGATTGATCATTGGTTTGAAAACATCCAGACGTATATGGCGAGTACTTGAGCTTAATTTTGCTTCCAAATCAAAAATGAACCTGCTACAAATGAGAATTCAGTTTCAGAATACTAAGAAAGGATCTATGAGCATTTCAAGTTACTACTTGAAAATGAAGAACATAGCTGATCAACTAATGGCATGAGGTGGATTTGTGAGTGAAGAAGACCTTGTCTCGTATGTTCTTGGAGGTCTTGGAGCTGAATATGAGATGTTCATCATCAATCTCACAACACGACATGTTTTACCTGGTCTTGAAGAGGTAAAACAGCATATGCTCTATTATGAACATAGACTTTAGACAAGTAATACTTCTGCAGTTGTTGATCTTAGTTCTCAGTTTAGTAATTATGTGAATCTTGTAAATTCTAATATTGATTTTGATAATGTAAGTGGACAAAGTAACTGTATAAATGATGGTTTGTATACTAGTAATGAAGACACATTGAACTCAGCTAATACATCTGTGGACATTAATTCTAAGCATGCGTATACCACTATTCAGTCATCATCACCTATCAACTATAGTGATACACATGCTAATGGCTCAAATGTACCTCAGTTCAAACAATTTCATCAAAATCCTATACCACAAGTATCACATGTTGGGAATGCTAATGGTGATAAAAGTAGGCTCCATGGTAGAGGAAGAGGCAAATTTGATAAACCTTAATGCCAAATCTGTAAAAAACTGGGTCATACAACTGAGATTTATTATTTTCGTTTTGGAAATCCTGTTAATCCAGTAACAACTCCACGACCTACCGTTTCTCGGTCTCCTATGGGAAATATGGTTCAATATTCAGGGTATCGTATGCCTCAGTCTCCTCAGATGCACTATGGCCAGTACTTTGGTCCACAGGTCGGGTTCAATGGTTCAATACCTGCTGGTTTTGGTCAGCCAAGTGCAACAAATGCAACAGTCAAACCAAATCATGCAAGTCAAGCTTTGTTTGCTACTTTTCCAGCTATAGGTCCAATTCATACTTCTAATGGTCAAGTTGTTACACCAATAGCTAGTCCTTTCAATACACTCATGGACCTAGTGATTTGTATCAAAGTTCAGAATTCCTGCCATCCAACTATATCACTCTTATTCCCGTAGGAGATCCTAGCTGGTATCTTGACAGTGGGGCCACCAACCACGTTGCTTCAACCAATTCAGGACTACTCCAGCACACTGATTATAATGGTAAAGGTCAGTTACTTGTTGGAAATGGCTTAGGAATACAAATCACTGGTGTTGGTCACACAATTCTTAAGAATGCTTTTGGTTATTCTATCATGCTAAAAGACATTTTGATTGTGCCAACTATAGCTAAAAATTTGCTTAGCATTTCTAAACTCACTCAAGATAATAATGTTGTTATTGAGTTTGAAACTAATGTGTGCTACATTAAGGAAAAACAGTTGGGAGCAATGGTTCTTAAAGGAGTTCTTGAAGGAGGTCTTTACAAGTTGTAGAGTTCAGCATGTTCTTCCTCACAATCATCATTGTGTCTTCATGTTGATAAGGCAATTTCACCATCATCACTGAGTTCAGGCTTGGCTCTAGATGATCATGCTTGTCAGGAGTGTTCCACAACTCAATTGGATGCTAATGTTACAAATTCAAGTCTATGTTTACCTGATTTGTCTACCAATCAAGTTGCTGTTAGTACTTTTTCTACTTGTACAAATAAATTGTCTAGAACAACTACTGATGTACTTCACAGACGTTTGGGACACACATCTCCTTTAGTGTTAAGAAAATTTGCTCAACTTTATAACTCTCAGTTTGATAATAAAGCTACTGCATTTGACTTGTCTTTTTGTGATGCTTGTAAACTTTGGAAGCAACATTGGGATCACTTCCCTCCAATAGTCACGAAAACAATAGCCCCTTTAGAGTTAATACATTCAGACTTATGGGGTCCATCTCCAACAATTTCAAAAGAGGGTTACAAATACTATATCCACTTTGTTGATGATTACACTCGATACACTTAGATTTACCCTTTGAAGACAAAATCTGAAGCTTTGAATGTGTTCATACAATTTCATAAAATGGTAGAAACACAAATCTCAACTAAATTTAACAGTCTTCAAACTGACTGGGGGGGATGAGTATCGAAGCTTTGTAGTCTACTTACAGCAACATGGTATTCTGTTTAGACACTCTTGCCCATATACTCATCGCCAAAATGGTAATGCTGAAAGAAAGCACAGAAGCATTGTTGAGATTGGTCTCAGTTTACTTGAACATGCACACATGACCTTAGCTTTCTAGTGGGAAGCTTTAGCACAGCTGTCTTTATTATTAATCGACTTCCTACTGTGGTTTTGAATTACCTCAGTCCTTTTCAACAGCTATTTGGTCGAATTCCTGAGTATGACAAGTTAAAAACTTTTGGTTGCTCATGTTTTCCTTATTTGAGACACTTTCATAAGCAAAAGGTGCAGTTTCATACCTCAAAGTGTGTTTTTATTGGCTATGCTGATGGTTACAAAGGTTATAAGTGTTTACATCCATTGGGTAAAATATATATATCAACAAGTGTGATCTTTAATAAAGAAGAATTTCCTTTTCTTACTGGCTTCACAGCTAAAACAGATGTCTTAAAAGAGGTTGGGCAGTACTCGTATGTTCCTTTAAATGTTGTGATATCTTCTCCAAATCATGCTTCATTAAATACCACCAGTCAGACATCATCTACTGAGACAGTGTCATCTGAATGTGCCTTATCACCTTTGGACATTAGTAATGTTTCACAAACTGACTCCATTTCTAACTGTCTTGATTTGAGTTCTTCAAAATCAATTCCTTTAGATTCAGATTTTACTCCTTCAAGTCAGAACAATGTTGAAGAAGTTGCTCACACTGATGCTGCTTCTTTGTCCCCTTTATCTACTAAAGACAAAGATTATTTACCAACTTCAAAAATACACATTAATGTTGATTTACCTATTCAACAAAATGCTCATCCTATGACTACAAGATCAAAGCACAACATTGTCAAACCAAAGGTTTATCAAGCTTCCTCTCCACCAGATCTTGGTAATAGTTTTACTTCAGAACCTAAGTCAACTAAACTTGCTCTTCAACATTCAGAATGGAAGGCTGCTATGGATTTGAAATATAATGCCCTCATAAAGACAGGTACATGGATTTTAGTTCCTTACACACCTAATTTGAATGTGGTAGGGAATAAATGGGTATATAGAGTTAAGTACAAAGCTGATGGTTCTGTGGAAAGGTACAAAGCAAGGCTTGTAGCCAAAGGTTTTCATCAAAAACCTGGTTTTGACTACTTTGAGACTTTTAGTCCTGTAGTCAAGCCTTCCACAATAAGAGTAATCCTTACTTTAGCTCTTACTTTTGACTGGCCTATAAGGCAGCTTGATTTTAACAATGCATTTTTAAATGGTACTCTTCAAGAAGCAGTTAATATGACACAACCTGAAGGGTATATGGATAGTGAACATCATTCTTATGTGTGCAAGCTCAAGAAGGCATTGTATGGTTTAAAACAAGCTCCAAGAGCTTGGTATTACAAACTGAAGTCTGCTTTACTGACTCGTGGTTTTATTGGTTTAATTGCTGACAGTTCCTTGTTTATTTTGAAAAATAAAGGAGTACATTGCTTTGTTCTTGTTTATGTTGATGATTTGGTGATTATAGGATCAAGTTCTGAGTTTGTTTCCACTTTAATTTCTGAATTGAATGCTGAGTTCTCTCTTAAAGACCTTGGGAATC
This sequence comes from Ochetophila trinervis, assembly GCA_003254975.1. NCBI lineage: Eukaryota > Viridiplantae > Streptophyta > Magnoliopsida > Rosales > Rhamnaceae > Ochetophila > Ochetophila trinervis. Next base: position 87,895 of record QANX01002149.1, on the reverse strand, counting down.
TCAATTATTTCTTGGGAATTGAGGTTAACAAAAGTGCAACAGGAATTCAGCTATCTCAAAAAAAGTATGTCCAAGATCTGTTGATCAAAACAAAAATGAGTGAAGCACGAAGTTACTCAACTCCAATGTTGACAGGAAGACAACTATCTGTTTATGATGGTGATCTTTTGAAACAGCCAAAAGAATACAGAAGTGTTGTGGGTGCTCTACAGTATATTACCATTACAATACTTGACATTACGTTTGCAGTGAACAAGTTATGTCAGTTTGTTCATGCTCCTCGAACAAGTCATTGGGAAGCTTGTAAGAGACTTCTTAGGTATTTGAATGGTACAACAGGCCTTGGGTTGAATTTGAAGAAACCAGGTCAAACAGATTGATATTTCACGGCTTTGCAGATAGTGATTGGGCTTGCAATCCAGATGATAGAAGGTCTTGTAATGGTTATTGCATATTTTTAGCACCTAATTTGATTTCGTGGAGCAGTAGGAAGCAGTCTATGGTGGTAAGGTCAAGCACAGAAGCTGAGTACAGGTCTCTGGCAACTATAACAACAGAGATGAGTTGGTTGCTTGAACTTACAAAAGAACTTGGTTTGCTTCTCAAACCACCTATTATTTGGTGTGATAACTTGGGAGCTGTTGCACTGGCTTACAATCCAGCTTTGCATTCATGAACTAAACATGTGGAGATAGATATTCATTATGTTCGAGATAAAGTTCTAAATCGAGTAATGGAAATCAGGTATGTGCCAACTGAGGAACAAACAACATATGTTTTTACTAAAGCTTTGGACACAACAAGATTTCTTTACTTACGATCAAAACTGAGTGTCAGTACTTAGCTTTATCAAAGTTAAGGTGTGCTTGAGTTAAGGGAGGATGTTAGAGTATGTGCTAAGTTTACTCAAACACTCACAGCAGGTTTGCATGCCAGTTCAGTTGTCGTGACAAGCAGTTGGTTAGCTGCTGTTATAACTAATCAGAATATTAGTTAAGGCTTTCTTGTATAATTACTAATATAGCCTTTGCATTAAAACAATATATAATGTGTTTTAGCTTAAATTGTATATCAATTAATGAATGATAGTCAAACACGATTTCTCTTTTTCTCTCTGTTTTCCTCTGCATTCTCGTTTGATTTCTTTCTCACTCATTCTTAGATTCAAGATTACATTTCACATCTTGAATTATCACACATTTTCAATACTTTGATCTCATAGATAAACGTACATGTTATTTTCTCAAGGGGTACTGATGTTGACTCAATTTTTCTTCTTGGTCGACATGCTTTTTATTATTTGACCCAGATATTGAAGTTTTCGGTAAGAAAGTTTAAGCACGCCATTTCCAAGCTGGTCAAAATCATTTTGTAATAGAAAGTACGCAATCAATATAACTTACTGAGTTACTCCTGACGAAGTTATCAACGGCAATTAAAATCACTTCTACCACCATTACAACTTTTTTATTTTTTTATTTTTATATCAGCAATGAAATTAAAGATTCGAATTCGAGTCATTAATTATATGAAGAAACCACGCTCACAATGTTGAAGACATTTTCATGCAGACAACAGGCAATATTCAATATGTATTCATCACTACTACTAAACCTGATTTATGGTACACTACTTTAGTCATGCTTAGATTATATATAAATGTATTTATTTGAAAAAGCTGAAGCTTAATGCCGCCATGGCTTTTATTTGATCTCTTAATTATTCAATTTCAGCGAATTAATTTCTTAAATGCAATTTCGAAGTCTCTAGCTAGCTATAGGTCAGTGCATGCATGTGTGCCAATTAGGAGACTGTAATATCAAATTAACTTATTAAATAGTGATATAAGATGATATAATATTTTCGGCATGCTCTTTTCAATGACTAAATTAACGCAGTTATCACATTTTTAAAGAGAACTAACTAATCAATGACTTACTTTGATTGAGTGTGTGTATATATATAAAGAACCAAACAATATAATGCAATAAATATTAAACCACGTACGTTTCCCATGACCAATTGATGTTTTTTGGTGCTTATTGAGGTTTTCAACCCAAATTAGCTCCCGTTTGATATGATTTTTATTGGTCAAAAAGAGAGTTTTAAATTTTTATGCTAAAAAATGAGTATTTGGCGCACACAAGCCAATAAATATTTTTTTATCAAAAAATAATTTGTTAAACTATTATGGAAAAGCTCAAGATTTTTAAAAAAATATTTTTTTAATTAATACAGAAAAATTAAATAGAACATTAAATATACTTTTTTACTATCTATTTTGCCTATACTATTATATTCGTTGAAAATTTTATTTATAATAAATTAAGAGTTAAAAGTTTTTTAAAGTTATGTTATTTAAACAGTGTATTATATAAGTTAAAAATATTTTTTTAAATGATAACTAAATAATTATTAATTTTTTAATAAATAATTTTTTTTAAAAAGCTATACTATTATAATTTGTACTGTTAAAAGCTCTCATAAATTATACCAAAGAACCATGTTAAATAATTAATTAGTCAGAATTAATTAATATTAAATTAACTTATTAATTTGTGATCTAAGATGATATAATATTTTCCTCTTTTTAATGACAATTAGCTCACCGATGTCCACTTACTTTGTGTACGTACCAAACAATATAATGCAATAAATATCAAATCACTCAACATGTACATGACGTACGTACGTTTCCCATGACCAAATGATTTTTTTTTTTACGTACTTATCGAGGTTTTCAACCCAAATTAAAGCTGATGGATCATACATTGTATTAAAGAAAAATATAAAAAAATGATTATATATTTAGGTTAAAAATAAAATATAAAAAATATAATTATTTATTTTTTATTAATTTAAATTTTTAAAATTAATAATAATTTAAAATAGTATAAGTTAAAAAGTTAATTATTATATGTTTGAACTCAACAATTTCATCCTAAATTAAAAATCATCTTATTTTTTTAACATATAATGTTAGAGTTCATGTCAATAAAGTAAACATAATATATTTCTAATTAATTCATCAAGATGGGACGGAGCTCGAATAAAAATGCATATGTGCCATAAATAACTAAACTGCAATTTTAGATTAATTTTATATATATATATATATATATATATATCCATAAGAGGCTTTGCTAGTGCAAGTCCACTTATTAGACATCTTAATTACAGTGCCTATGGGCACAGTACAGCTCGTTATATATTACCTAAGTTGTGATGAGCCTTTGCTTGATCTGATCATGACCAAAATCTAGAAAAACCAGTACTACAAGATATATATATATATATATATATATAATAAATAATTAAAGATTTCTCTATTGCATAATTAAGCTCCTAATAATTGCAGCCTCGGCGCTCTCAGCGTCAATGGTAGCCAACAACTGGGACAATCGCTCACTTAAGTCATCCACTTCTCTGTGTAAGTTTCTTATGTAGTTGCAGGTCTCTTGTAGGACCTTCGATGCTGATACCTGCATTCAAAGCTTAATTGTCATGATCAGATCTCAAAGTCACTTTCTAATTCTCCTACCTAGCTACATATTTCAAATTTTTCAACATTTTACATTGATATTTAAAACTTAATTTAAACCCACCGCCAAAAAATACATAAATATTCAGTTTGATTTATTATATATGGGGAATGTACGCTGGTGGGTCAAATGAGAAAACTTTAATATATAAAATAAATAATAATAGACGATATAAGTAAATCCGTGGAAATGTGTTAATGTTTTCCTCGATGCCCGGGTCAAATTCTTAGACTAACCCCAACAGTCCAAATTAATATACTATTCTAGTATACATGTGCAACATGCATCATTCTTGGTACAGTTGCAATATTTTTCCACATTCATCTCTATCCTAGCTTAGCTAGCTCGATCTCTGTCAACCAGAGAAATTAAGAGTGTGTGTATAAAGTAGTATATGCGTACCTTGTCGGAGCGCCTCTGTCGAATCTCAGGCACAAGTTGGCGTAGCTTGGAGACGAGTTCGATGATTTGGTCATCGCTGATCCTTGAAGACCCTGACTGCCTCGACGTCCTTCGGCTAGACATGGCTTGAGTTCTTTTCTATTTATGTTTATGGTTCTCAAACTATGAGCCTAGCTAGCTCAATTATCCTGGGTTGGAGTGGAGAGAGATAGAGTTTATATAGAGAGAATAAGTAACCCTAAATAGGCAAGTGAGAAGGGAAAGAAAGTAGATATTAATTAGTGAAGAAGAAGAAGATGTACGGAGCAGAGACTAGGGAAAGGACTCTGTAGTGTTGGATTTGAAGCTATGAATAAGTGAAGAAAGCGATAAGAGATATAAAGAAGAGGACCACAAAAGAAATTTAGCAGAAGCCGAGAGAGAGAGAGAGAGAGAGTATTAGACAGCGATGTTGTATGTGAAGAAGACAATTGCATTGGAGAAAGCAAGTAATTTTTAAGAGAGAGAGAGAGAGTACTAGACTATTTTGGAGACTTGGTTGTGTATTTGTTCCCAACTCGGGGTTTGATCTCAAGTGGGCTTAAAAATATGTGTTTGGTTTTGAGCCAACAATGTGGGCCTCCATGTACATCTCTCAATGCGCAACGCCATGTGATCATGGGACGCTCATCCTCTCCATCTTCATTTACCATCTCTCCACTCCTCCACCCAATCAGATCCAGCCACGTCATCCATCCCCTTATGCTTCCTTACCATACGCATCAAAATCTCCCATGTTTCAGGGTCCTGAAACTTTCTCAAAGGTTCCGCCCCTGATTGGTCCGTGAACGAGATCTAATTGACGATAGGATCTTTTTTATGAATGCAATTGACAATGGGATCTTAACCGTATCATTCTTTTGAAAACATCTTTAATTGTTAAAATTAACATGTCAAATAAGTACATATAAACATTATTTTATAAAAATTCGATTCAATAGTAATGTTTATAATGAATGTCGAACTGACGTAACTTTAACATTGTCAAGATAAATATTTTTTTTTTGAAACTCTATCAGACATTGTCATATTTCTAAAACAGTAAATTTTTCTTTAAAACTCTAATTTGTTCAAAAATTTAAAATATTTAATAAAATATATAATTAATTAATAGCTATAAATAATTTTTGTACACATTACCATTACAGAATAATTTTTGAAGTGAATATGCATTTATGCCACATAGATTTATACAATGTCTATTTATATGCCATATATAGAGTAATCCACATTCTTTATTTAAGTTACTCTTACTCAATTTTATCTGTTTCTATATATTATAGATANAAAAAAAAAAAAAAAAACTGATTAAATAATAATCAGCAAGCAAAAATCCCAACCCACGATCTCATTTTTTTTTCATACATACATATATATTGTTGTTTTCCTTCCTTGTTTGAGACATAACTACGTGACTCTTAATTGCATGGTTTGGATTGTAAATGACTCATCCTCCTCACATGCCATTTCCCTCGCACACACGACATGCCACGTGGCATGCCTCATGCTTTAGTACATATTTCACGGATAGAAAGATTTTACTAAAACAAGCAAGGATATGAAATTTTCATGATTTTCTCTAGCACTGTCACGTGTTTCTATGAAATTGGACGACCCGCATATGTCTGCTGAGGAACCCCATCTCTCGGAAAAATAGTTTAGTAGGACGGTTATGTCTGCTTTTTCATTCACAGACTAGTAAAATTTACTATGTAGATTCTACACAATATATATATGAGAAAACGTAAAAGTCCGTCCTACTGAAGTTTTTTTCCACCCCTACCCTAGTACTTGGCAAAAACTTATTTACATTCTATGAATAATATGGTAAAACGAACTATTTATAAACTAATATTTAATAAATAATTTTTTGAGCACGCATATTTAATTTATTTTGTTGTCCCATGATATTGTGCATTGAACGTGCCACAATTTTATGCAAGTTTTTCTCTGCGCTACTGTATTTCTATCTTTTCCATACCCTTCTCTTTTTCTCTTTTGTTGGTAAAATCTACATGTACCAAATGGAATTCTCGCCAACAACCTGCAAGTTTCTTCAATCTACCGCCTTTTGCTATTTTTTTTTTTTTTCTTATAAACTGGGGGGAGAGATTCCATCAATTAATTTTGAACTCAAAACTTATAAATTAATGCCAGTATTCATTATCAACTAAATTGTTCTAAAAGAACACCTACTTTATTAATTAGGAGATTAATTAATTATAGTAAACATAAGAACCCAAAACAAAAATACTAGATTAATAATCCCTATACACCGTTCTTTATGTTAATATGTATAATTAATATGCACCTTAACTACAAAGTTTATTGATAGCTAGGCTAGCTAGCTTTTTTAGCATGTAAAATACATGTACCAAAAAATAATTAGTATGAGACATGTATTAGGCAGCCCATGATGTTCAAATTTTATCATTTTTCGTATATTGCATGTATTTATGTGTGTGTGTATTTATACATATCACCAAATATGTATATTATAACGAAATTGATAAGACTTGCACTCTAAGCCTGAAAAGTTCGTGAGAGTTCTGTCTTTTTTCTTTTTCTTTTTTTCCATTGGTTTGTCCCACTTGAAGTAGGTAAATAGTCCTTGTTTATTAATTACTATTTTTTTTGGTAAACTTGTTTATTAATTACTATGAGTTATATAAAAGGGAAAACTATAGTTAATGTGTTATAATATTTAAATATATTATATATTTTAATCAATTTATTGGGAGTTTGAAAATGGCAAATTTGTGAAAGAGAAAATTCATTAGAAATAGTAATGCTGCACGCAAAGTCTACATGACACGGCTCATCACCTCAACTTTTTTTGGTTTTATTTTTTTTTCAAGGAAGAAAAATTGACCTCCATATAATCTCATTCAATGTGATATTGTCCTCATACATGTTAGTCCACGTGGGTTTTCTGCGAAAATCAGGGATGTACGGTAACCATTTTACTTAATTGGATAGATGAAAATTTTAAAAAATCCCTGTATAATCAATTATTTTACATTCTATTGCCATTGCTTTGTAATTAATTTCAGTGGTACTCAATTGGAAACAATATTCTTATCCAAAACCATACAATTTCTTTTCTTTTAATTATTGATCTCTTTTGTTCTTCTGTTATGGCAAACCAAAATAGACGGGTTGTATTTAATTNTATACTATTGGTTAGCATATTTGTACAATCCAAATATAAATAATTAAACATTGAAACAGATTAGTGAATTAAAAAGATAATCTAATTAAATATTATTACATAATTTGTCACATTATTTGCTGAATGTTTAGGTAACTCTAATATTATTAATTTAATAAAATTTCAAGAGAAGCTGTATTTGGATTTTCGGAAAATTAAGAAAACGTAAATATATTTTATTTTATTTTATCAAAAAGATAGAAGTTTTCATTAAGAAGAAGAACAATTTACATCAGCGGTAAAAAAATATTTAAAGCAGGGAGGAAAATTTAACTCCCAAAAAGGAGGCAAGACCTATTGATTGCTTGTTTGGCTATCCAATTAGCAATCTTATTAGCTCTGCATAAAACAAAAGAGAACCTACAATCAACAAATATATTTATTAAGCAAAGAATGTCTTCAACAATGGCACCTGCAGATTTCCAAGGACACGTCCAAGAAGGTGAACCCAATTGGATTTCATTATGGGATAAATACACTTTAGTATTATATAGTTTGCTAAATTTTCATATTAAGCTTTCAAGTTTCAAATGTATCACATTAAACTTCAAATTTACATTTTATGCCACATTAGGTCTTCAAGATTCAAGTGTATCACATTAAGCCTTCAATTTATATTTTATGTCATATTAGGCTTTCAAATTTCAATTGTATTACATTAAACNTCCAAGAAGATAAGCAAGCAAGCCAGGGAAGTACTCTTGGAATATGGGTTACCGCCATTAGGCACTAAAGAAAGCCCCAACCCCGCCTATATAATCTTCCTTTCTGTAAGCCGCAGTCCTAAGGACAGTGCCTGTTGGAGTACCCGTTATAGTTTGAGTGCTAGGGTAATCTCCTTAAGTAATTCCCGCGAGTTTGTGGCCAGTGACACCATTAGAAGAGAAGGAAGCACTATTTCAAATGAAGGGGCAAGCCAGTGATAAAACTGGTTTAAGGAAAGTCCTACTTCCATTCGATACAGCTGAGGAGATCTCTAGGCGAGAATAAAGAATAAAAGAATAGCTATAAAGCCTGTTTTCTTGAGGATCTTTAAAAAGTGATCAAGCCAATATAATATTCCTACACTCTTAGGCAATCCGGCAAGCTTGCAGGTTATAGGCAAGCAGTCATTCTTATTGTAATTGCAACTTTCATTTCATCGATTGGGAGTTTTCTTGGAAGTTTTAGTCCAGTTTCCAGCCTTTCGATCTAGTCTTAAGCGCTCTAAGTGCTATCCTAATCTTTTGCAGGCCTGTTCTTGCGCCTTCGCGCTTCGCTCTCATGATTTCATCCCTGCGAGCGAGGTAATGATGCGGTTGCAGACCAGTCATAAGGGATCTACCTGTAATTAGTAGCATTTCATACCATACTCCGGCTCCGGATACGAGTCATAAGAGTTCTCCCGGGCATAAGAGAAGAGGTATACCGTAAATAAAAAACAGGACTAACCAGAATATACTAAATAACGAGACTAAAGCACTACCAGTACCACCTAGCGTAAGAGTTAACAGTCAGTCCTATCTTAAAGTACTATCATTTAGAAAGCATTCTTAATTAATGCTTTTCCTAATCGCCCTTTCGATTTCAGTAAGTTCCAGACCAGACCAGTACTAAGATAAGCCCTTGTAAATGCAGTCAAGAGGTAAGTCTATCCAATTGCTTTCTAGCGCCTTACCAGGCCANTTGATACGATACGAACACGATATGAAATTTAACACTATATGAATTGGTTTTTTGTATTTTTAAAATTTTAAATTTATATATTTCAATACAAAAATTCAACGGATTAAATTTAAATAAATAAATTTTTAACACAAACATGATATATAACATATCACGTGTCTGATCTAATTTTATTTAGTTAAAAAAAATTAATATGGTAGAAAGTTAGGAAGATTTTAATCTCCGACAGACAATTAATGATGTCTTAGCATATGCACCTACTTTCTCTTCACCACAAGTTAATGCCTTGATTAGCACTTATTACTTCATCACCTAATGCGTACATATGAAAATGCATGCCTCACCGACTATTTCTTCTTCTTCTTTAAAAAAAATATTAATTAAGGTTTAGTGACCCGCATAGACTACTAATTTATTGACTTTTAATTAATCAATTATTGAATTTCAAGTAGAGCATGCAAGAGGGCTAGAAACTTCGTTTGTTTATTGGAGGACAATCCTGCGCATGCTTGGCAACTGATGCTGCTGCTAAAAACCATTAGTCTTTCACACACACATAAACACGCTGCCTCCGTATTAGACTTTTTCCAAAAGCCTTTTCAAGAAAGAATCTTTCCGTTAAAATCTCATTTCTCAACTCAAACCTCAATTGTCTTCTATTTCTTTTTACCTTCATTTTCTACCTTGCATTGCTGTAACTTCTAAAATAAGGCCCAAGGTAACTTTTTGTAATTTTATTTTTTTACTAATTAATTTATATCGATAATTTTTGCATTATGCCGACTGCTTATAGATGGTAATTAATAATATTAGTGCTACTTGTATATAAAAAAAATATTTACCATATTATACATATTAATAATATACTATTGGTTAGCATATGTGTACANTTCCAAGCGAAATCTTTTCTTTCTTTCTTTATCTCTTTTAATGTTTAAAATATTTCTTAATTTTTAAAATTTATTCCAAATTCAACTAAACTAATTTTTTAATCTTTATGGTTCATTAATACCAAATCTTGTTTTGTAACTCAATAAATGAAATAAATATTTAAAAAAAATAGAATTGTAGACCAAATATAACCAAAATTCAATAAACTTTCCAACCAAAAAAGGAAGAAGTAGTCTCTCTTAGTGTTAATAGACAATCTAAATTTTTCTGTTAAATTTTCACCTTTATTATTTTATATGAAGTTTCAAAATTCTCATTAAATTTGACACTTTCCAAACGAAATCTTTTCTTTCTTTCTTTTTCTCTTTTAATGTCTAAAATATTTCCTAATTTTAAAAATTTATTCCAAATTAAACATCAACTAAATTAATTTTTTAATCTTTATGGTTCATTAATACCAAATCTTGTTTTGAAACTCAATAAATGAAATAATTATTTTAAAAAAATAGAATTGTAGATCAAATATAACCAAAATTCGATACGGATTTTGTGGTGTTGCTACTTTAGAGAGCATTCTGGGCCAACTAACTTTATCCAGCTTTCTGGGTCCATAAGAATAGATGGGGTAAGACAGTAACCCACATCTATGACGACAAGAAAATTATATAATGGGCCTGCAAATTATTTCAGCTCACACTCAAGGGTTGCTGTTTGAAAATAACCACTCATATTTTCTCTTTGATATTATGACTTTTGATATTTTTAGAACTTCAAATTTATTTGAGAATGTTAAAAATATATATATAAATATAATAGTATTCAATTTTTCAATGGTTTAANAAAACATGTCGAAAAGCTTGAGCTTCATTTTGTTGTTTCTTTTGGTGAATTCCACATTGGTTGCCATAGAAGGCCGACCTTTGAATATCATAAAATGGGGAAGCGGTTATGATGATAAAGGAGGAGTTAGGCGTTTCTTTGACGGGTTGGCTCTTGGATCCATTAAAGACTCGGGTCCGAGCCCTGGTCAAGGAAATAAACATACAGATGCTCAGACCCTCGGAGGAAGAAAAGAATCGGGTCCGAGCCCTGGTCAGGGGCACACGTACACAAACGCACACACACTTGGGGGAATCAAGGCGGGTCCGAGCCCTGGTCAGGGACACAAATTTACAAACGCTCAGACACTTGGAGGAATCAAGGACTCTGGTCCAAGCCCTGGTCAAGGCCACAACTATGTTTCCGGCACTCATCATTGACTTTGACCTCAAAACAGAGATTCTTTTTTTCTTTTTCTTTTCTGGAAAAAAATAATTATTATTAGTTTAATCGTTTTATACTGTCTGGTTTCTTATTGTTCTTTAGTTTTTTTTTTTTTTTTTGGTAAAATCTTATTGTTCTTCAGTTAGTCATACCTTCAATGCTCCAATTTGTTTCTTGCGTAATGAATAAATTCATATTTTATTTTTTTATTACTTTTCCTATGAGCTTTTATAATATTTATAGTGTAATTCGAGTTGAGACTCTCAAACCAAATATGTAATTTTTGAATTCATGAATTCAACTTGATATTTTTTTTCTATTGCTTCTCAAATAAGTGGAAAATTAGTAATTAAATGAAAATAAAACAGAGAATGACCCAAGGGTACTAGTAATATTTGTTAAAAAAAAAAAGTTATCACTTCATAAAATGTGTATATATATATATACATGTACCCAGTATAATCGGAAGTGAAAGCAAAAGATTCTGATAAGATTAAGATGGGATCCTAGATTATATGACACATTCCATGCATGCAGGCATGCGTGTTTATTTTTGAATTAGTAAGACCAAAACGTTTCCTTTCGTTGAGTTTCATATTGTTGGCTGCAAGGGATTGGAGAATAACTTATAAGCGTCAAATATTGGACTTTAGAAACCTGCTTGATAGATTTTGCTTTCCCATAATTTTCAGTATTCCCACTTCCCTGTGCAGTGAAAATGATTTCCACACAATTTAGTTTCATTATGGTACGTAGCTAACTAGCAGTCAGCAGGGTTTACCTTCAGGAAAAAGAAAAAGAAACAAAAACACTGTTAACTAATGATTGAAGATACCAAAGTGTAGTTAGTCCTAATAACTATCATCTTAATTATTCTAAAGGATTATTTACTGAAAATTGAAATTTTTTTGTAGTGAATTCCTTTGTTTGAAGAGTTTCATTAAAAAATTTCAAAAATATTACTTTTTATGAATCAGATACTATACATTATGGATAAAATATTACTCGTTATAAACAATATTATTTATTATAAAAAAATATTACTCGTTATAGATTAATATTACTTATTATGGACAAATATTACTAATATTATTTATTATAGAAAAATATTATTCATTATAGACAAATATTATGTACTGTAGACAAAATATTACTTAAAAATAAAAAATTCATGCCATAAAACTTTTGTTATATTATAGGAGTTTCACTGTAATTTAACCTTAAAAACTGTATCTAGTCTATATCCACCAAAAAAGAAATTCTAGTCGTAAAATTATAATTTTTAAATTTCATACTGATGACTTTCTTAAATTATAAAAGTTGTTGAATAAAATGAACTACATATATGAATATATGTAAAATACACTTATTGGATTATCTTATTTCCATGTATGTTATAGTTTTGTTGCTAACTTTAATAAATGGAGAAAAATATAATTAATTTTTTTATATGAAGTATAAAAAAAAATGTTGCTTTGTTAAATATATGAAAAATGTTGCTTTTTTAAACAAACATAAACAAATAGAAAAATAAAATAAATAAAAATATTAAATATGAAAAACCAAAATAAACGTTTTATACATGAATTTCACATATCCGGCCCATTGAAAAACTGCTTGGCAGAAGCTATTTTATTAATTTGAAATTACACATGCTTAATTTGTTAGTCAAACAATTTTCTTCTTATGATCGAACGGCAGAAAATTACACATTATCACGTAGACTACCACAGCCATGGAACTCACAAACCCCAATATTACGTGTTCTCGCCTTTTTTTCTCACCATGGAATTCATTAATTCCCTCAAAGACTACCGACAGAATAAAATTTATTTTATCAAAAATATAAAAACTCAAGAGAATAATATTTTTGACCGATACCGCATTTTCCTCCTCCGTTTTTTTTTCCACGAACTGACGTGCCCATGTAGCTTGAAAAGTTGCTTGCCAAAGCTAGTTTTGTAACGTTTTGTTCCAAGCTTCAATATTTCTGACCCATTTATGAATATCTTCATAGTTCATAGAGCACTTTTTTTTTTCTTTTTTTTTTTGGTGAAAGTTCATAGAGCACTTATTTAGTCAAACATCTTCGCTTTTCATGATCGGTAGCCACATAAACCATGACCATGGAAATTAATTTGGGTCTGAAAGTTAGGCCCCAAATATTAGAATTTGAGATTGTTTACTCAGGATTTGCTAAGACCAAAAGAAGTAGAAATTAGACCGCCCAAACTATTCTTAAAAAACAGAGAAAACGAAAGAAGAAAAAATAAAATATCCAACCCCTGAATCTTCCTGGCTTTTTCCTTTTCGCATGAATATATAGAATTAATTTCCATGCAATGTGTTTGAACGTTGAAGTTTGGATCATGAAATTAAATCCTCTAGTCTAATAGTCCACTAACCCACCTATCACTATGTATATATATAAGTTTATAACACACAAATGGTGCATATCCAATTCTTCCTAGCTACAACTAGTTCAGAGCAATTATATTCAATAGTGTCTCAAAGAAACAAGTATTTTAGAGCAACGTTTTGTTGCCAAAAAAAAAAATGGTTAGGGGGTTCAAATCTTTGTTCAGCTTCTTCTTCCTTATCTTTTTGATGATTGTGTTGGTTGGCTTCATGACAGAAGCTCGACCATTCAATATTCTGAAAGCAGATCGTCCCTGCTTTGTTGGGAACAAGGAGTTGCCTGATGTGTGGTCTCTTGGATCCGTCAAACAATCGGGTCCAAGTCCGGGTCATGGAAACAAGTTCGCGGACTCCCGAACACTCGGAGGAATTAAGGAAGGACCTAGCTCTGGTGGCAACGGACACTAGCTAGCTAGCCACCGATATTTTGGTTTATAACAATGTGTTTGGCAAATTATAACTTCTGTTGTGTAAGTCAATAATATGTAAAATAGTTTTTACGGGTTTTCTTTCTAAAATACAATTCTGGAATAAAATTTATTTTTATTGTATGTCTTTTAATTTATTTTTTTATGAAAAGTCTCATGTTTATCAAGTTTAGTAAGCAATCATGTGACTGTGTTTTTTTTTGGTAAATAAATCATGTGACTGTGTTGTGTCATATATACATTCTTCTACTATATATCACTTATTTAATTATTGTCCCAAAATTTAAAATAAATATTTCATTCAATTAATATTCTGAGCTCTGAAATATGTAAGATTAGATGAGTTCTCCACTAAGTTATAGCCTATACTTTATAAGTGGGTAATTAAGACTGGAGTCGGGCCATGTGGCCGATCCATGATTCTGGATTGTGTTTCTGCCTCTTTTTGGATAATTTAACTCGCTTTCAGCAAAAATAGAAAAAAAAAATAGCTATGACTGGGGAAGATGATGGCTTATAACTAGATGAGTCATTGTCATTGTATAATTAGTAAAGATTAATAACTTGAATATTAATTTTTTTTTCTTGCATTACTAGTATATTGATTTTAATAGCTAGAATTAATTTTATTTGAAAATTAATTTGTTCTATTTAGATTTCTTATAACTCATAGCATATTATTAATCATATTCATTTACAAATGACCGATTACTTCACCTATTACATCCTTCATTCGTTTTAAATAAGAATGTAAATTATATAAAAATATTATAAATTTAATGTCATCGATCCTTTATTGGAAAAAAAAAGGAAAAAAAATGATTATAATCTCATATTCATTTGAAAAAATGTATAAAAGCAACAAAGAAACTAGTTCAAGCCAAAAATTTTATATCTATATATTGAAAAATTATACACGATACAATAATACAGTATAAATATTATGATAATATCAATATTCAGTTTTGCTTTAATAGATCCATAATAAAGCCAATATGATAAAACACCTTAGTTGACAAATTTTTTTATTTTATTTTTATAAAACATATTAGTTAACAAATTTGCTGTTTTTGTTTTTGTTTTTGTTTTAATGAATCTTAACAATGAAACATGATAATAACAATCTATTAATACAATAAAAATGATATAGTTGAAATAAATATTATATATTTTATATATATATATTATTTTTTAATATTGTTCAATATCATTTTCTTATATGCAGTATTTTGATTCATCTATTTAATATTTAATTCAATAAATATAATTATTTTATTTGTATTACTAATCATGATTATAATTTTAGCTTTGTGTAATGAAACCGACTAAACTATCAAAAGTGTAACTTAGCTTAATGAATTCAGCTGAACTATTGCATATGTAAATTTAAAAATTATATTTTAAATTTTAATATGTTTTGATATGGTCTCGTACTGCAATGCCTTCTAATTAAGTGCTAATGATTTAATGCCTTTGTTATTACCAAACGATAAATTTTTTGTTCATTGCAAAAAATAACAAAACAAAAGAAATAAATAAAATATATATTGTAAGCATACATTAATTAATAATTTTCTTTTTTTCTCAAAGCTCACCAACGGCTACAAATACAGTTGGGGCTTGGTACAACCGTTACGTTACGATACAGCCCTTTTACATTATCCATTATCCATAATCAAGATAACATTACATGATCAGTAAATAAAATAATATTATGTAATAAAATATAGGACAGCCCACTAACTATTTGCCAGAGTTGATTTAAAAAGAAAAAAAACAATTTGCAGGAGTTTATGGCACACGTGAGTCGTGGCAGGAGATCAAAAGACGACACGTGGTCGTGGTTGCAATCCAATATAATCCAATTTACAATTATGACCCTGAATCGTGGGCCTCAAGTACAATATCTAATCCAAGGCCCAAAGTACGAAAAGGGCTCGCTTACAAATCCATAACAAATCTGATGAAGTTCGGCTTCCCTGTTTAACTTCAAACTGTGAGTTGTGGGGACCCAAACATAAAAAAGCGGTGAAAAACCCATCAGTCTGCAGACTGTTCTCTGTTGTCTCCGAACGAAGAGGCTTAGCTGAGGAGGTCTGGGTTCGGAATCGGAAAATGGGAAACTCTTCGAAGGACGACTCGGCCACCGACGGCGACACCTCCAGCGGCGACACTCCGCCTTCCAATCCCAACCTCTATGCCGAGGGCGAGAAGGTCCTCGCCTACCATGGCCCTCGCATCTATGAAGCCAAGGCACTTTTTCTTCTTCCAGTTTCTCTTATTTTTCTTTTCGTAATTATTTTTGTTCTTTTGTTTCTTTTTGGTTGTTATGGGGCTTTTGCGCTTTTTAGGTTGCATTTTCGGTAGAGTAGTTGTGGGTTGGGAAAAGAATGAGAGACGCAAGCTTATTAGGAACACTTGGCTAAGTGTTTTCTGCTTTTGCATTAGGTTTTGTTCAGAGTTCTTGAATTTTAGATTTTCTGTTTGGTTTCCGAGAAAACTACAAACAGTGAATTTATCTCCGTGACGGACAAGACGGATGAATTTTTTTTAGGGTTTATGGGAGTTTATATAATTCCGGATGATAAAGCTAGGGATCAACCTTTTATTTCCGACAGCTGATTTCAGTGTTCTTAGTTCTTGTAATCTGAAAAACACTAAGTTTTCACTGCCTTGTTGTAGGTTCAAAAGGCTGAGCAAGGAAAGAAAGACTGGAGATACTTTGTTCACTACCTTGTAAGTTCCATAACTTCTATAAGCTCACGCACGTTAAACCATTTTTTTTTTGTTAAGTACTGCATGTTATCCTTAAAGCATACTTTCTTTATCAATTCCTCTTTCTTTTTGCTCTTACCGAAGTAAAATATTGGCCTGAATATCATGAATGGTTTTTTACTATTTAGCCTTACCAAGAACTTCCTGACTATGATATTGAATGACGTACCATTTGTTGTTTGCAGGGATGGAATAAAAAGTGAGTACGTTATATATTCATCATCTTTTATTCTACTTTTTCCAGTTCTGCTTTCAAAGTTCATGAGGTACAGAAAGCATAGTTTAAGTGTCTTTGCTCTTATCCCTGTAGTCAGATACTGTTACTGTTGGTTATCAGGATTGAAAGATAGGAACAAACAAATGGGTACTATAATTGACTGGTGCTATTGTGACCAAATCTCCATTAGAGCCATAATTCCCTCATCATTGAATTGACAAATTCTGAAAACAATCCATTCTGTACTATCTAAAGACAGTACCTAGGGTTGTATAATTTTCTCTGGAAGTGGTGCTCTCATTTAGTAATTATACCTTTTTAAAAGGGGATACAGAAATCATTACTGTGGCTTCGACATCTTTCCAACAGTTGGGATGAATGGGTAGGCTCAGAGCGTCTGATGAAACATACTGAAGAGAATGTGTTAAAGCAGCAGGCTCTTGACAAAAAACAGGGTGTGGACAAGAACTCAAAGTCTGGACGTTCAGCCCAAACAAAACCTAAAAGCTCTGCTGGTTAGCTTTGCTCTTTTTACATTGATATTGCTGTCTGAAAGTTTGATATAGTTATTTATTTTATTTTATTTTTTTATTTTTATTGATTTTGTTCATTTTGGCTTGCTTGTTTGCTGTATTCTACAGTATCCTTGAAGTTGGTATTACTTAATTATGTCATGACATTTTCTTTACTATTGATTTGTGGTTGTTTTGAAAAGAAGGACCTAGCTTTTGGAATTGAATATCAGCATGTTGTTCTGAGGAGATAAAGGTTGATTTAGCCATTTTTTTAACTGGCTTTTATGAAGATGTTGTACAATAGTCCTACTAATTAATGGAGTTGAGGGGAGAATTATTATGTGCCAAAGGTAGTTACCTTACAGATGGAAGATCCTGAGGCACTTCTATTGGAGTTCTTGTATGATTATCAAGCAACTTCAACTTTGTAGCAACCATGAGCATGTGATTGAAAATTTGGTGCCATTATCCAATGACTAAGAATTTGTTAATTGAGAAAGTTGAACCTCTTTTTTTTTTGTCGTCCAATTGATGTCCCTCATAAAGTGCATGAAAGAAACGTATAGGTTGCTAGTGTTTATGTGGATTACAAAATTTATTCTTTTAAGTGTTCGCTTACATTTTGTGCAAGTTCTTCTGGGATTTTGCAACTTTATTATTTCAGCCTTTTCTTATTTTATTCCTATTCCAATACTAGTTATTATGTCCTTCATTTTCTAGATGCAAAAGTGGAGAAAGAGGACCTCAAGACCAATGGTATCCATTATATTCAAAATTTCTTGTGCTCTTATATTTTGTTATTTTTAAGTTGATTTTGTTTTTAATAAGTAAATTTGGTTTCATGAATATCAGATCATATCTTTAATTTATTCGTAGTTCGATTATATGTATCATCTTCATTTTAACTGCACTAGTAAGATGACATGGTCATATATTTCAAATCACTTTTTAAAAGAATATGGTTGCAAAAAGAAAGGTCATTTATTTTTATTTACATATACCAATTTTATTGCAGTGTCAAAAGGGAAGAAGCGGAAGAATGACTCAGGGGCTGAGGTTCATTTCTTTTCCATTTACTTTGAATTCCCCCCCCCNCTCCCCCCCCTCCCTTTTATGTATATTGGGTAGGCCCAAACCTCCTATTTCTATGTTGCTCTGTATAATTATTTTTCTAATCTGATAAGTGTATTCTCATTTTGTATTTCTAATGATGGTTCCTGTGCTGTCCAAGAGAATAGAAAGAATGATAGGAAACAGAATGCAATTTTCCATGCTGCAGATTGATATTTTTTCCTCTTGCTTATGTGGATTCTATCTCTATTCTTATTTATAAATTGCTAAGCTTAGCAGATGATTCATTTATGAACTATTCTTCTTAGTTATTGCTAAGTATGTTGACCAAATAATCTCCTAATAAAAATAGGCTGACTGTGGTTATATGATTTTTAGAAGGACACTCTATCCTTTGAAAAGCTTGTCAAAATTCAAATTCCGTCAACACTAAAGAAGCAACTTGTTGATGATTGGGAATATGTTACTCAGCAGGATAAGGTGTGTATCGATTATTAGAATCACTTATCACTGTTTGGTATGTCATCGACAATTGAAGATACCTATGTATCAATTATTGCCAACTTCTAGAGATTTTGCTGCATGTCTACAATAATAGTTAAATTCATGTCTGCATCATAAACCTGTGTTGTAATATTCTTTGGTTATCACTTCTTATGCATGCAAATAGATTCACTTTTTTTATTTTCAGAGGATGTGATTCAGCAACTTTGTGGGCTCTTCGTAAAGCCCCAGTTTGGTTTATAGCAATTCAAATTTAAATTTCAACTTTCCATCAATGAGCTTTGTTTATTGTTTTTTCCTATGTTTTTCAGTCATTGGGGTTGGCATTATTCAACAGTCACTTTTCTTTTACTTACTTTCCATGTCTTTTGTTATTTAGGATTTGTTTGTTAAATCATTGCATGCATAGACTGAAGGCACAGACATATATCTTTTGTTTATGTTTCTTAGTGTTTTGATATACCTATTAGCAAAATGCAAATGTATCTCTGATCCTGTAATGCATTTTTTGGAGCCTAATCCATGGCTTATAGCGTAATTATGGCTTAAGCTCATAGTGTAATCATGGCTTAAGCACATGGTGTAATCATTATATAATTTATCTCATCCAGTCTTGGTTGAAAGTTGTGTTTAGCGGATAGCATTTTTATGATGATTAGTTATATTGATGTGATGTTTGAGAGGTAATATATATCTATAATACTAGGTTTTGTTGTCTGACTTGCATTCATGGATTCCTATCTTGTTTGACCTTTTAAAGAGAATTTAATTCTTGTATTAATTTAATGATTTGTTGATTTTTTATTCTCTAGCTTGTCAAACTTCCTCGATCGCCAAATATTGATGATATTTTGAAAAAGTTCCTCGAATACAGATTAAAGAAGGATGGAACGTAAGTATACCCTAAGTCCTATAATTGCTTGACGTGAATTTTAATTATATTCAAGATGACAGGATCTTCCTGTATGATGAATACTCACTATGACCAACGAACACTAGGATGCTTCTATTTTTAAGAGGAGAAGTTGGATATATTTTTGCTATTTCCCAAAGGATGCATCCATCTGTATCTGCAACATACTATGTTGATTGAAACAGCTATTTTTTGAAGTACGTTTGGAATTCTACCACTTGTACTGATCACTTTGTTTTGCTTGGACACAGGATCTCTGATCAAGTTGTAGAAGTTTTGAAAGGAATACGCTGTTACTTTGACAAGTCACTGCCAGTGATGCTCTTATATAAAAAAGAGCGCAAGCAGTATCAAGAAGCAGTTACAGATGATGTCTCCCCATCATTCATCTATGGTGGTGAACATTTACTACGACTATTTGGTATGCTTGACCCTAAGCCTTGATGGAATCAATTGTGGTTATAATCTTTTTGCTTATTATGTCTCAGTGTCATAAAAATGATTTTATTGCCCTACATTAGACAAAAATTAGAGTTCCTCCCTCTTCTTAGTTTTGAGGTTTTGGACATATCTTTTCTTAGATATATGTTGCTTGCTCCAGCGAAATGTAACTAACCTTAAAGCTATAGCATGTGATTCAGAGCTTTTTCTGGTTTCTTTGAATCCAATTAAATCTACTCTTGTGGAGCAGATAATTTTCTTTGATAACCCTTGGGTGTTGCTTTATCTATAAACATTTTCAGTCTCTTTCTTAGATGTTATTCTTCTGCCTTGAGGCAGTTTTTTACCAGATTAAAATAAAGATTATTAGTAAGCTGTGGATCCACAGTTTGGACTGTGTCATTTATTGATCTTTTCATATACAATTAGTCCATTTGTCTGTCATGATTGATTTTATAGTAAATTAATATATTTTCATGTGCGATTTTTAGATTTTAGAACTTTTGTGACTTGAAAGGTTTCTGGTATTTGCAGTTAAGCTACCAGAGTTGTTGGCATTTGTGAACATTGAAGAGGAAACACTTACCTGCTTACAACAGCAATTCACTGATCTTCTCAAGTATGTACTCTTTGGAGCTGTATGTATATTTATGGAAAAGAAAATGCATGCAGCAGCATTGCCCCATCGGTTTAATATTTAGCCATGTGTTTAACTTTGTTTTTTAATTAAAAGAGGTGAATCGGACATGGTGTTACTTGTCCTTTTGAGGGTGTTTTCCATACCTGAGTGATGAGAATCAAATGAGTGTCCAGGAACATAGTGCTTGTGTTAAAAGTTGTGGTCCAAGCTAGCTGACTATATATGTTATGAGGATGTATACTTCATAAGAGCATGAAATTTGTATTTAATTGTTATGCAGGTTCATGCAGAAAAATCAGAGTATATTCTTCCTCTCTGCATATGATGGCACCAAAGGTGTTGAAGGAAAAGGCAAAGACTGAGCATTTACTTGAAGCATTTCGAGGTTGCCATTTATGGGAGGGAATGCAGTGGTGCATCGTTCTCATGACCACCTTGGTATGTCTGTCTTCCGACTTAAAACAAATTGAGGAAGATGATTGCCATTGTTGTTGTTGTAACAGTAGCATTTAGTTCATTCTTTGGATTCAACCCAGATTCATTCGGGACAGTCTTGTACAATGATGAGATCAACTCCATACTTGACTAGTACATTGGTAAATGTTTTGTTATTATGCTAATGATGTTCATCTGTGAGAAATGAAATGTAAACTTTGGTTAAACTCGGCAGTTGGCACTGAGTGGATGACAATGCGACTGAATTAGCGGTAGACCTCTCTGTGCTTCACGACCAAAAAAATATCTAATATTAAAACATATAACATTTTTCATGCATTATTTTTTTAGAAATTGTTTTTTATATAAAATTGTCATTTTATTTATTTATTGAGAACATAAATTCTTTGGGAAATCACCGGTGGTAAACCTACTTTTTTACCACTGAGGTCATTAATGAATTGGTTATTCAAACCAAGTTTCACTGGAAAGAATTTGTCATAAATTCTATACCTGACATTATTTAACGCTTTTTTATCATTATCAGACAGTTTAATTTGTCTTGTTTTGGTGGAGTATGAAAAAAGAAGAAAGAAATAAGAAAATATTTCATGACAATGGATTACTCAATTAACAATTGATTAAAGAAAAAAAGAAAATAGATTACTGCTCAGACCCCGAGACTAGGTCTAGGTGAGGTGTGCAAGTCTCACAAGCAAACCCAATTTCTTCAAGAATTAATACATTTAAAAGCTTATTTTTGCAAATATTAAAAAAAAAAAAAAGGGAGAGAGATCTCTCTCTGACTTAACGCAACAAGAACAAATGCAGACAAAATTTAATTCTTAAAGCATGTTCGTTGTCAACTGTGAAGAAGGAAATGAGCTTTTTAGGTTTCCAGTACGCTTCCAGCCACATCCAACACGAACCTATACCTCACATCATTTCTTTCCATCCTCTCAAAAGCCTCGTTCGCATAATCCATCTTTACAATCTCTATCATTGTCGTCAAACCCTTCTCTGTCCAGAACTCTAATATTTCCTGTGTTTCTTCCATGCTTCCGATGAAACTTCCGCTTATGTTCTTCTTCCCTGCACAGAACCACAAAAATCCTCATTTTCATACTCAAAACCAAAAAAATACAGAGATCAACCAAACCAAATACCCAATAAATCCATCTCAATTTTCATTCTTTCAAATACTTGAAATGAAGTTTATGACTAGGGATTTTGATTTACCTAGAATTAGGTCAGCAGCATCAAATTGCAGTGGCTGAGGGACAGCCCCAACTATTATGAGCTTTCCTTCAGGCTTTAGCAGTGAAAGATAAGGTCTCAAAGGGTGATGGGCTGGTACTGTGTCAAGAATATAGTCAAGGGTATTTGCAGCTTCCTCCATTTCTGCTGTATTTGAGCTCACCAGAAAAGCATCTGCTCCCAAATGCTTTAAAGCCTCTTCTCTTTTCTTATCAGAAGAGCTTATCACAGTCAGATTGTGTCCCATTGCCTTTGCTATTATCGCACCCAGATGACCAACTCCTCCTAAACCCAATATTCCAGCGCTTATAACCTTATCAGACCTATTGAATTGTTTCAGAGGACTGTAAGCTGTCACCCCTGCGCACAATAGCGGAGCTACCTGTTCTGGTGCTAGTTTTTCTGGTATGCGTACCACAAACCTGCATCATTCTAGTTTTAGTCAGAGAATTAGAAATAAATAAAAAGGGATAGGAATTTTTTTTTTTCCTCTCTCTCTCTCCTTGCTTACTTTTGATGAACAACCATGGCAGATGAAAAGCCTCCACGAGTTGGAGTACCATCTCTGTCTGTATCATTGATAGTCAAGATTATTTTGTTGCAGTATTGTTCCAAGTTGGATATGCAAAATGAGCATTCTCCACAAGACCCAATTATGCATCCGACTCCTACTTTGTCCCCAACTTTGAATTTCTTTGCCGCTGAACCCAACTCCAAAACTTCTCCTACTATTTCATGCCTTTATATTAAACAAAACCCATAAAAATTGTAAAAAAAATTAGCACTCGGGAAATAAAAAAAGGAAGTCAAACAAATTTTTTTTTTATCATGTTCTGTAAGTGTTGAATTCATTAAGAGAAAGGTAAAGGTGCTTACCCTGGGACCAAAGGGTAGTTAGTACCGTGAATCTCATTCCTCATCTGATGAAGATCAGTGTGGTCAATTCCACAGTATAAAACTTTTAGTACAACATCTTCTTCACCTGTTTTCCTGTTATGGGGAAAAAAAAAAAGTATTAGCATTTGGGTTTCCTAGTTTAGCAAGAGAGTTACAGAGACGGATACAAAAAGTGGAAGACCTGAGATTGTATGAATATGGAGAAAGAACTCCAGTTTTGTCTCTTGCTGCCAAACCCACTACCCTTCTTTCCTCCATTTTATGTACTCGAACTGCTAGAACACAGAAGTAGATAATGTTCAAACTAGAAACAGAGAAAGGTAATAATGGAGAGAACGTACTGATCTTTGGGTTTTAATACCCATATCCAGCTTCATGGTCATAGCCTTAATTAATTGTTTAATCTATTCAAAGGCAATAATGCGAATAGTTTATGTTAAAGAAGGCTCAGAGCATATAATCCAGAAAAGCCAACGTAGATATGTAATTCTTTATTAACTCCAAGACACTGTTGTGGCTGCTGATGAACGAACATAATTAACTACTCCCCTGTATGTATTACAAGAACAATAGTGATGGTTTTGTAATCTAGATTAGGAAGATTTTCAATACAAGCCGAGAATCTAATTGGTTGAGAGAACGTAGTTCTGCAATCAAGAATTTACATGATTGACATTGTCTTTTTTTTTTTTGGTTATACATTAATAGAATTGTCTTCCATGTTTTCTTTCGGACTTTCTAATTTTTTGAGTGTAATTTCTTTAGTGGATCGCCTACCTCATTGCACACGTCATGACTTTAAAGTTTAGATGCATAATTGCTAAAATAAATAGGCTTATAATATGTATGTGTATAAATTGTAAAAAAAAATTGTTAGGTTAAAAAAATATCGGTAAAATTTTAATATAAAATGGTATGTTTAAAAAATTCAATAATACGTGAATAATACGTTATGTAATAAAAAAAAATACGTTATTATTAAAAATACTGGGTTAAATATTTATTAAAATAAATTATTTTTTCATATACATAATAATACTTTAATCTATTAAAAAAGGAACTAATAAGGTAAGTAACTATAAAATTTAAAACTTTTATTTTCATGTTTTATTTGAAATTCGCATATTATTAGCCTAAATATTTTTTTTAAATTGAATATTTTACTGTATAATTGAGTTTTGCTATTTTGTAATAATAATAATAATAATAAAATAGGAAAAAATAGTTTTGTATCTATGAAAGATTGAACATCTAACCTGAAAATATATTCTCAATAGTTTTACAACTAAGCTAAGCCTACGAATATTTGCTATCAATATTGCAGCCTAGTTGAATTTGTCATTATCCTCTCCCATAATATTATTACCATATATAGGCAATAATAGCTCATGCATAAACTGCTTCCAGAAGGAAAACTACTACTAACCTTTTAGAAGCTAGACAGCCATGGTTGACATATAGATAGTAGTTTGAAATTTGAATCGGTTACGGCCCAAACCAATAATGCAAGATCATTCAGTTTTATATGGTTTTTGTATGCCTAAATTTGGAAAGTTGGATTGACTTAAGTAAGCTTAGAATTGTGGATGAGCTGAGATTTTGTTTTTCCTTCTTCATCTAAAGATGAAGAAAATTGTTTGTCTCATCCTTTATTGAGTTTAGAATCTCCTATAAACGAAAGTAAAAGAATATATATAACACCATTTTCAACTGCATATAGAACCATTTTATATTTAAATCTGAAAAGTATACTACTAGAAGACCTAAAAAGACCGTGGGTAACTAATTAAAAAAAAAATTAACACACACATACACAAACTTAATCGAATGGCTGAAAGCACTCATGCATATATATGAACTATATCATTTTTCCTTCAAGATATAAGTAGATGCTATATAATATTACAAGCTCTCAACATGTATTCTTATTTAATTTTCATAAACACATTACGTAGTTTAGCACCATAAAGCAAAGATGAGGTTTCTTTTGTATTACAGATGAGGAATACGAAAACCAGGAACAGGCTAGGATTCATGAAACTGCATGCATCACTAATCCTGTTGTACCAGTTAAGGTTTTCCCAAACTTTATCTTCTCAACTTCTTCTCACTACAAAAAAAATAGACCTTTTGTGACGGAAGCAATTGTGTCACAAGGTATATTATTTGTGACGGATTCGTCACATAAACAACCAACTGTGACGGTAACTAACCCCTCACAGTGCTTTCGCAATAGCCCCGACACAAATTCTTTTCAGTGACCGTTTACTGTTTATCGTCACTAAAAATGAATTTTTAGTGACGGCAAACAGCCGTCACTTAAAGTCCGCCTAATTGTAATTTTCCGGCAAGTCACCACCGGCAAGTATTAAGTGACGGCTAATATTCCGTCACAATAATGAAGTTTGTGACATAATAGTGACGGTTAACCGTCACTGTTACTTAAATGTGGCGAACATACAACCGTGACAATTGGGATTTTTAGTCACGACATTGTGACGGTTTTCCGTCACAAAGTCACAACTGTGACGGAGTAATCGTCACTGTTACTTATTTGTGACGGCAAAATACCCGTGACGAAAGAACAATTTTGTCACGACGTTGTGACGGATTTCCGTCACAGTTGCCCTTGACGTTGTGGGGCCAACATCGCGTTTCTGTGACAGTTTTGTGACGGGTTGCTGTCACTTATATATAGTTGTCACGGTTTTTGTCCGTCACGTAATCATTGTTGTTGTGACGGTTTTGTGACGGTTTCCCGTCACGGATATTTATTTGTCACCGTTCTTAGCCGTCACTTATACATATCGTTTTTGTGACTGTTTTGTTACGGTTATCCGTCACGGATATTTATTTGTCACAGTGCACGTCCGTCACTTATACATATGTTTTTGTGACGCGTTTGTGATGGTTATCCGTCACACATAAGTTTTTGTGACCGTCATTAAGGAAAGTTTATTGATGGGTATTTTGTTTTTTCCCCGTCACACTATACCATTTTGTGACAGATTCTNCTTGTCGAATATCTCATCGGTTGTCAACTCTAACCCCTCCTCCGAATCTCGCAGCCTTAGTAACTCCTCCTGCATAAACAGCATCATCCATGTATAAGTAAGAAATTCGTATAAATTTTTTTGGAATTTAAGTTATCGCTGAATTTATATCATCTATATTGTCAATGTGTTCATTCATTAACTTCCACATGACAAGCTAATAAGCGTTCCATTCGGCAAACATGCTATTCGACGCCAATTCAAACAAATCAAGCATATTATATTAAATAACATCCGTGAATGTGTTTCAATCCCTCACTAAATATAGCAGCAAATATTTTTATATGTCTATATTTTGTACTACGTTATCTTTCTAAGTATTTATGTTGCAATTTAAACCAATTTATTTTTTTATCAAGTTTTTGTACAATTTAAGATACTCACATAAATCAGCTTGGACTTCTCGTCCACCCATTTCTTCTTGGTTGCGTTGTAGTGGGTGGTATACCACAATGCATACCGGTCCACCGATCCGTCCTACTCAATTAATAAGCAAACAAGTTTCGGAATTAGGTTGCTGCAAAAAATTTAGACAAGTTCAATTTATACATCAAAACTAACTCTTACCGGCTGCGTGGCCTCGCCTGCAAGTCTAGCAAACGACCTCGTGCCCGAACTATGATTAATTCGGGCTGCACCTCTATTATGTTTGTTCGTTGCACTCATTTTCTGCACGTCGAAAGCACACGTTAGCAAACCTAATTTGAAAAGTTTCAACCGATTGTATAGCTACTGGTTTTGGTAGTACCTTGAATTTTTCTGACTTGAACCTCTCAACAGCCAACAGCCATTCATGCAAAGCAACCTCTCTCGGACAAGCAGCGACAACTTCTTCCTCCGTGCTACACTTATCATACCTCTCTTTCAGCCTATATCTCCAGCTGCGGAATTGTTTCTTCAACTGGTTGTGCAGCACTTCGTACGTGTGTGGTTCGTCGCCGAAGTCAAAGTTCCACTGCAAAAAAGTTTCAAATAGTTAAATCATGCACATTTTTTCTCATTTGCTGCTGCAGCTTATGAATAAGATGACATATATATTTTACTAAATTGTACTCACAAATATGAAAGAAAGGTGAACAAGTACAAAAATAAATGATTTAAGAATCCAAGAAGATTTTCTACGNCCATTCATTAACATGAGGCGGGGCTTTGCTTCGTATCAGTGCCCCAATTTCAGTGGTGATTTCTTGTGAGAATGCACCAACAAACCGCATCACATGCTTGGGCACGGTAACCTTCATAATCCCCATATTTGGGAACTTCTTTCGCAAAACGGTAAGACTTCTAGTTGGTCCACGCTTCCTCACCGTTGATGTAGCTGAAAAAAAATGTAATTGTTGCTATTAGTGGATTACGATAGCTAAAAAAAATGTAATTGTTGCTATTAGTGGATTACGATAGCTAAAAATCAGCAACTCCGTCAACCACATTCGTTAGCATGCCCATTTTTATTAATTAAAACAAGTACATGTCAAAAAAACTACAATTCCTTACCGTTCGAACCTGTTGTGGCAGCAAGCTGTTCACCTCCAAGTTCTGCATCCATGTGCCCGCTGTCACCAACATCCAAGGCATCAGTAGTTTCAGGTGGCAGCGTTGCATCATCAGCGTTCATTTCGCTGCCAACGTGTTGGTCTTCTTGGGGCAGGTCATCCGCAACATCACCAAGTAAAGACGAGGATGCAAGAGTTGCATCGTCCTCATCGTCATTACTTTCGGTTCCATTACTACTGCAGTCAACAATCATTGGCTCGACATTGCCTTTGCGAC
>QANX01002149.1:0-56967 GCA_003254975.1 Ochetophila trinervis | reverse complement strand
TGAAAACCTTTTCATGATAGAATAGGCATAATTGGAGTATGCATGTTCCCAAGCTAAGAAAAATTAAATAAACAATGCAAAGCATGCAGAACAATCACATTGGTCTTATTTTCAACCCAAGTACCACGCCCTCAATAAAGGGAATTGGGAAAGAGATCGTGCTACAACTACCAGAACTCAACGTGTATTTCATCTCTTGAAAGGACAGTGAAGTTACAATATATGTTACTAAATTGTACTCACAAATATGAAAGAAAGGTGAACAAGTACAAAAATAAATGATTTAAGAATCCAAGAAGATTTTCTACGTAAAGCTTGTACAGAACTGAAAGCCACCAAACCATAATCAAAAGCTATTTGATTTGGCTTATTTCTAGTCCAAATACATAAGATGCAGCTGAAGCTTATGCTAACCTGCCATGAATTTGTTTTACACTTCACCAAACACAACGGAACACATAAAGAAAACAGGTTAATAGATTCATTGACATTTAATTTTAAACTGTATGTCGAATAAAATTAACTTCAAAGTTAGTGTATTACATAATATCTGATCAACCACTTTGGGATTATTAGCTTTCTTTAGATACAACCGTAGAAACATTTGATTCACATTGTGACATATTGAACATAACTACTCTATTGTCAGAAGAATTTTGAATAAAACCATTTAAACTTCATTCATAACCACCAAAACCAGAACCAAAAAAAAGAAAAAATGACATCAAAGAAATTAAATTTCAACAGCAAATAGATAAATTTATAACCACCAAAACCAAGAAGCTACACCTAGCAGCAGAAATACATTTTACGGCATAAAATTTGTTTGCACTTTGGAATGAACAAAGAAGCATGGGCATTCAGTGTAATAGTTACTCAACTGGTACAGAAATTCATGAAATTTCTAAGTTTTAAAATACAAGGTTCTGCCACATAAAATAAGTTAAACACGGTCCAAAAGATAAAATAAATAGCCCCCATTTATAAACTAGCAAAACAGAAACCAAATTCTAGAAGATAAAAAAAAATTTCACACAGAAAGAATTTTTACTTAATTACTTCAAGGCATTTAACTCAAACCAGATTACTCTCAAACCTAAATATTAAATCTGCCTACAATTGCATTTTGGCATGTCCAAATTCAGGCTGCTGCTCTTCTTATACTGCATTGCAATATATAAAAATAATAGAAACAGTAACATGTTTGCCGAAAATAGGGGCAGCTCAATACACATTTCATGTATGGAGGAAAATCAATTGGAACAACACCATCAAGCATGAAACAAAGCATTGACCAAAGGGTTGCACAAATTATATGCCCACTATTTCATGCAACAAAACCCAGCAAAAAAGAGAACAAATCAGAAGAAAAAAATTACAAAACCCCAGGCCTCACCGGTGGATCCTTCGGGACTGGAAATGCCCGATACACGCGGCGGTGGTGGGGGAAAAGATCGGTGCTCCTCCGCGGACAGAACGCCGGAGCTGGAAGCTGAGAGGGTTGCTAGAGCTGCCGCCTGCGTCACTTGAGTTTCCACTGGAAGCCGTCGGTGTTGAAGACCTCTGGAGCTGCGTAACAGTGGCAGCAACACTTGCACACTTTGAGCTCATAAGCTGGAAAAACAGAAGCTAAACACTTAACATAAAACGCAGCCGTTTATTGATGGTCAAAGAAAATGCAAAGTCAAGCTTTATTCAATGTCAGCAGTCAACCAAACTAATTTCCAAAAAAGCTTGATGATCATACACATAGCCGGTGGGAAACAGTGCCACTTAAAGGATTTTAGCAACTGTGACGGTTTATTAACCGTCACATAAACGTTATTCAGCTATTTTTAAATTTTGGTTGTCATTTAGTGACGCCAATGGTCATATTCCGTCACAAAAAGGCAATAAAATTTCAAATTTTTGTTCCCGCGCAGCTGCATGTGTGACGGCCATATATTGGTCACAAATACTGTAAAATGTTTATATATTTGTGACGGAAGTTGAAAATTCCGACACAAAAAATATTGTTTTGTGACGGGTTACTTTCCGTCACAATGGCTTCCGTCACAAAAGGTCAATTTTTTTTGTAGTGTCTTCAGCTTGCATTCCATCCTTCCTCTACAAAAAACAATTAAACAATGAATTTGTTTGAGTCTTAATTTGAATTTTTCAAATTAATTATTGATTTATTTAAAAAGTTATTTTGGAGGATAAAAAAATATAATTGTTCCACACTATTTAAAGATAGAAAAAAAAATTATGAGATTTCGCAAATATAAAAATGTGATTTAAAAAAATAAATTGACATTTATCCATATCAGAAATGCAAAAAGTTGTTGAATTATCATTTTCAATATAAAAGTTTCGTCAACATATTTAATGATGAATAAAAAAATTATTTGTACAAGTATACATGTACTGTTAGCCCTTTAGATACTTGGCATTCGGCCAAGGCATGACAGCCTTGCCTATGCTGAGGCATTGAGTGGGGGTGTGTGACAGGACCCAACCCTATTAGATCCTGCCTGCGTGACCTAATGTTGCCACTAAGCCACAAGCAGTCGATAAAATCCGTTACACTACTATTCCAAAGCCGACGAAACCAACAGACTAAAAATTTCTCTACTGCCGAAAATTTCATTAGAAATTTCGACAGCATTTCGGCTGTTTCTAACACTCCCCAAAATGCTAAAAGTCATAACCTGCAGGGAAAAACATTTCTATGCAAAGTTTATTCTACCAGCACGTCTTCACCACACAATAAACCACATTTCAGTACACAACCCAACACTTAAACCAATATATTGTCTAAGTACGGTGTAGCTGGACTCAGCCTAAAACTGAGCTGCCTACATACCCTTTCTACAAAAGATCAAGCTACATGTAGTTCCGATTGCATATTCACGCTAAACATGCCGCATCTGATACAATTACTATTAGCATTTTTCAACAATTTAACAGAATATTACTTACAGCTTGGCGGCATGATTCCTCGCCTAAGCTAGCAACACCCTACTTGGTGGCATAATCCCTCGCCAAGCAGCTCTCAATCACCAAATCATTTATTCTAGGGAACCATAACACAATATATAAATTCTGCACATTGTGCATTAATCAATTTACACCAATTTCCATATTTTCAATCACAACAATTCAATTTAAAATAAACGTTCCCAAAGTAATTTATTCATTATACCCAAATCCACATACGCAATCCAATCGATTCTCGACCACACAATCATATTAAATTCAATTATATAATATATTCTGAAAATTTACTGAAAGCTCATAAAAGTCCTCTGAGCTTCTAATTATAAGATTAAAATATTAATTACTAGGATTGCCCAATATTTTAGTAATTATGAAATTATCCTAATATTTTCAAAATTTACGAAAAATGTTCCAAATCAGCAAAAATTCCCAAAATATATAGATTTTTTCCGTTTCAAGTCTGATTTCAGCAAACTTTATACCGAAACAAAATTGAAGATGCAAGGAACGAGAATCTACCTTCAATTTCAAGATTCGTCGCAGCAATTGATCGGAATCAGTTCCGGAAGATCAGACCTCGGCCGGGATTGTGCGTTTTTGAATCCGACCAAAATTGGACCAAATCGAAGGTACATCAAGCTTGCCCACGACCCTAGGAACGCATTGGGACAGGAGATGAGCACTCACTCGCTGAAAAAGGAGGAGATCGGCGGCGGCGCGTGGAGGAAGACGGCGGCGGCATGTGGGGCGCGTGGGGTGGTCACCGGAGTCCGGCCAGATGCAGATCTGGACGCTGGAGTGGTCTGAGGCCAGTGGTGGTGGCTGTGTTGTGCCACTCGCCGAAGATCGGAGTAGATCTAGGTGGAAAGGTGGCTATCGCGGGTGGTTTTTTTGAGACTTCTCGGCCTTTTTCCGACGTGATACGGCAGTCTTCTGGGTCAATCTTGGTACCAAAATGTAGATCGTTGCATCAGCTTTCCAACGGTACCAAGCACGCTCCCTAAATCCACCGGAACAGTGAGATATGGCCGGCCAAAGATGGTGTCGCAACAGTGCGCGGGCTGCACAGGCTGCACGAGCTCTCGGTCTCGCTGCAATTTCCGACGATCTGGGTCGTTTCACGGCGAACCACCGGTACGGGGAGGAAGAGGAGGTTGCCGGCTTCGATCTAGGGGTGGTAGTTGGCCAACTCCGGCCACGGTGTGGCGGCTACCGGCATGCGAAAAAGGCTCAGCGAAGGGGGAGGGGAAGCGGCGAGGGGATCCGTCCGTGCGTGGGAAAATTCCAGATTTCTTTAAGATGCAGACAGGGGCAAAACGGTCATTTCTCACCCATAAATATCAGTTTTTGCCAAATTATCAAAATGCCCTTCACACTAAAACGACCATAACTTCTCGATCTTAACTCGGAATTGAGTGTACTACTAGTCTACGAACTCGTATCGACTAGCTCTACGCAACGGCACCTTAGTCAAATCCAAAATACGCTCACACAAAAAGTCAACTCCGAGCCCTTCCTTTGTCAAACTTGGTCAACTCGGTCAACTTTGAGAAATTTTCAATATCTTCCCGGGACGGGATGTTACAGTGTGCTTGTGATTGATACATCGTTGGTGGAGCAAGGCAAATGACTATGTCGGTGGTGCATGGCTTTGCATGGCATGGGCGGAAGCCCAGCATGCCACTAAGGTGCTGGTAGTGCATGGCAAGTGGGCATGGCATGGGCATTTGTCCAGCGTGCCACTGTGGTGTTCACTGGATGCAAGGCAGGCAGGTTGCTGCAAGGGCTTGTGCGTGGGTATGCAACGTGCATAGGCAAGGGGTGCAGTCAGGCATCGCAGCACAAGGGCATCGTTGGCGCTGGGCATGGGCTATGCCTGCGGGCAGCGCATGCCTACGTGTTGTGCCAAGGTTGTGATGTTGCCTACATGCTGTGGCGCCGAGGATATGTGCAGCTTGTGTGCAAGTGTGGCCGAGGACCCATGCAGCCTATGTGCGATTGTGACCTAGGATCTGTGCAACCTATGTGCGAGTGTGGCTTGTGTGCGATTGTGGCTGAGGACCCATGCAGCCTATGTGCAGGTGTGGCCAAGGACCCGCGCAGCATGTGGGCTTAGTGTGGCCGAGTGGTACCTTGTATGGCTTTGTGTGCAGGCATGTGCAGGCACCAAGGGTGCAACCGATGGTGCGGCTCAATGACATGGCTCGTTGGCTGGCAATGGTTCGAGCCATGTTGGGCGCGATGGTTAGTTGGATGCGCCCATGTTGGTGCTGGGACTTGTTGTCTACAATCCAAACGCAGGTGGCAGACTTGCCTACAATCTAGGTTGAGTAGGGCTGAGGGTGGGTAGGCAGTTAGTGGCGGTTACAAGCAGTGGGCTAGCCTTCCTACATTCGTGGCAAGTATCAAAGAACCATGATGCATGTCCAGACATATGTGTAGCATGCTGGCTTGTGCCAGCATGCCCTAGGCAGTTGGGGATATCAACTGCAAGGCCAGATGGCCAAACTTGGCGCTGCCAGGTGTCCTAGCAGCTGGGGTTGTCAGCTGCACGGTTTTAGTTATATTGCTAGAGAGCCTGAATTACCAAGCCATAGAGAGAGGCATTGTGGTAACCATTGGCACACTCTTAGCCGATTTCCTATTCTTATTGAGTGAAAGAAAAGCTTGGGGAATTGCCCTGTAAATACTTGTGTTGGCTATGTGCGTATGCTTGACTGATTATGGTTATCTTTGTGTTGTGTATGCGTTGCTGTGTGCTTTGCTTATACGATTGATTATTGAGTGTTGGCTGATTAAGGAGGGCTTCCTTAGGCCTTGCAAGTTCGAAAAATTTAGTCTCGGAATTTGACCATGTAACATGTACTTTGAATTAACAAATAAATTAAAATGCAAATTATTAACTCACTAGTTTGATTTGCTATTGATTGATGTGCTGACACTTTCATATGTGAATAAGTAAATTAAAAAGCAGCACAAAAAATACAAGACCAACAAAGAGGAAAGTTGATGGCTTTGAGTAGGGGTGTACAAAAATTCGATAATCCGATCCAACTCAGTCGATCCAATTCAATTCAATCCAATCTACAGGAAAATCTGAATTTTTAGGTTGGATTGTGTGGTAAAAAACCTGGTTAACTCGACCCAACCCATATATATTAAAATAAAAAATAAAAAAATCCCCCTTTATCTCTGCCTCTGTGACTAAATTTTCAATTTTTCATTTGTGATTTTGAGTTCTTAGTTCAATTACTATATTGTATTTTAATTTTCCATTTGTGATTTTTTTTTTCAAAAAATGTGCATGCTCTGTTAATATTTTTTACTCTCGAAATGCATGCCATTGATGTCATAAAACAATTTATTTTTCTTGCTAAACTCATAATTTAAATGAAGTAAGTGAAAGAATGAATGAATGATTTTTTTTTTCAATTTGGAAACAATGCCTCATTAATTGATATATAAAAAATCTAAATAGAATTTGATGTCTCGAGTATTCGTTTTTATGCTAAAATGTTACAACCAATCCAATATGGGAAACCTGAAAATGATATTGCTTTCTTGCAACTTTTCTATGACTTGAACAAAGAAATATATGCTAATGTTTAATCAATTTTATTTACTGTGACCGGGGATAATTAATTTTATTTACTTAATCAAATTAATGTTGTTTAATAAATACTACTTTTAATCAGTTGGATATGAATTGTTTTTGTAGTTTTTTGTATTATAATAGTTCATACAATTTATTTTTGTAAAAATAAAGAATAATGAAGTTAATTTATTAACTAAAACTTAATTTATTAAAAAATTAATTTTGACTAAATTAAATATAAATTAACTTGATTAACCCGACCAACTCAACATATACCTTATAGGTTGAGTTTGTTACTCTGTTTGGGTTGGATTGTGTTACAATCTAAAAAATCCGCGCTCTATAAAGTTGGGTTGATTTTTTTTAAAATTCGGCCAACTCAACCTGTGTACACTTCTAGCTTTGAGCAAGTCCTATTTTGCTTTATAACACAAATTAATTATGTTATAACAAAATTGTCATCAATTTTCATGAGGTAATAATATAGATTTGTAGTTCAACCTTTCTCTAAACTAGTACTAAAACGATAACTTATATAATTACATTCATTTGAAAAGAACCTTGACTATTAACTTAGACCAGTATGTATGTATGTATGTATGTATGTATGTATGTATGTATGTATGTATGTATGTATGTATGTATGTATGTATGTATGTATGTATGTATGTATGGGACTAAGTCTAGAGAAGGGTTGAACAGCAATTGCCACGAGGCAAGACCTCTCGATTCCTTTTATTATGGATAACTAAAAAATTTCAAAAAAGAGGCAATATTGATTGGTTTAGATAATTTGAACCATGCCTATTTGTTGACACACCTTATTAATTAATATGAGAAACTATCTTTTTCTGTGCCTACTCAAATAAATAAAAAAGGATTAAAGTTAATTGCTAAACTAGATATCCCCTAAAGACGTAAATAATAGTTACAATTCTCTCCAGAAAGCATATAATTATATATATATATGTCAATGCTCATGATCCCAGAGACAAATGTAATCCTTAATATAAGTATATAACCTAATAAATAAGTAGTAATAAAAATAGGAAAATGCTCAGAACTTTTAAAATATCTGAGAGCAAACATTAATAGCAAAAGGCGATTTTCTATTTTTTAAGATGGAGTGAAGGTGGAGCTTCGAAGTCGACTCTATTAAAGCATTGAAGATACTAATTACATAATGATAGATCAGAACACACAAAGACAGAGATGTATAAAAATAAACAGAGATGTAAATTGCTAATATTTTATAGAATAAGAAAGGGAAAAACTAACAGTTGGTAACAGTCTTCATTTAGCCACAAGAAAACAATTATATTGTCAATTAAAGATATATATGAATATATTCTTTTATTATATATTAATAATCACCATATATATAGTTTCTGGATAGAGTCATAGCCCATAATCACCCTTATTATTCTTTTTTATTATATGTTTTTAAAAGGATACATATAAAGGTTTAAAAAAAAAAACCACGATTAATGTGATATTTTTTCTGCTAAGAAAAGGAAGATATTTTCCCAATTTATCTTTTCATAGAGAGACAAGTTGAAAAATTGTAATTACAGTTATAGAATACCCAATTAATGCAGCTTAAAGATATATATATATATGAACCTTTTTTTAAGGAAAATAAAATAAAATAATTTTTTTATGGAAAAGTAAAATAAAATAAGTTACCGGATGGAAAAGCTCCCCCAATTATAGAAGGGCCCAAAATAAAAGAATTAGAATTCCAATTTAGCCCCTGAAATGAGCACACGGTGTGGATGTCATGTCGCCACTCCGGGGTGTGGCTCCGATCAGCCACTTCTAAAGACTGCAAAAACGTAACCAACGCAAAGGCAAAGCCACCACCACCACCACTTGCTCCTTCCAACTAACTCTCTACTCTCTCTATCTCTCTCCGCTTCCGATCAAAGCCGCCAAACCATGGTCTGAAATTCCATCTTTAACCCCCAAAACCATGGAAACTCTTCTTTACCCAATCTCCCTTCCCAAGTACCGCTTGCTCCTTCTGAATCGCTCAGCGACTGCCCGAGTCAACTCGCCCAAGCCTGTTACCGGTTTTCACAATCAAGCCCTCCTTTCTTCCTCAATTTGTTTCTCAACGTTTCCTTCTCGTCCTCGCAATTTTCTTCATCTCCGATGTGCTGCACACACTGCCGGTCATCATCATCATCATCATAACAATCATCATCATGATCACCACGACGGTGATCCTAACCACCACCACCACCACCATTGCGGCGACTGTGCGGAGCCCACCGGACCTCAGGAAGCAATTCTCAAATTCGCTAAGGCCGTGAAATGGACCGACTTGGCCAATTTTCTGAGAGAGCACTTGCATTTGTGTTGCTTTTCCACGGCTCTGTTTCTCGCCGCTGCTGCTTGCCCTTACTTGTTGCCCAGGCCGACCGTGAAGCCTCTACAAAATGCTTTCATTTTCATTGCTTTTCCTCTTGTTGGGGTACATTCACTCGTTTGACGACTTTTGGCAGTTGAACTTATAGTTTGTTTGGGTCGGCGTTGTTTTGTGTGAATTAATGTCTTCACTCGATTAACATTAGCTCGTATTTGTTTTAAGATCATAGATACAAATTATAATTATAAAGCTTTTGTTGAATTGCGTTTATTAACCAGTGCCCTTTAGAGGATGAAGATGAGATAGTCTCTGAAACCTAAATCCAAATAGTTTCTGTAAATTTTCTAGTAAGACTGACAGACGGCTTCAAAGACGGGAAAAATTAAGGTTTTCTTCTGGAATTTGTTGGATATGATAGCTGCTTCCTCTAGATGTAGAACTTGGATGATTGCGTTTTTAATTATGCTAACTTCGTGGTTTACCACCAATCTGTAGTTTTATCTCTTTTGTTGTGCATGTATGGTGGTTGTATTTTTTATTCCATCTTTAATATAATTTTTCCTTTAAAAAAGTAGTGAAATGTTCAAGCAACCAACATCTTTGGCGTCTGATTATTTAATGTTCAACTAGAGTACAGATTGAATGTTTATGTCATCTATAAAGATTATCTTGATATATAGGAATTAATTGCAATCATATGCCACTTTTTATATCAGGTCTCTGCATCACTTGATGCTCTTATTGATATTTGTGGTGGAAAAGTAAACATCCATGTATTAATGGCATTAGCGGCCTTTGCATCAGTTTTTATGGGGAACGGCTTGGAGGGAGGGTTACTTCTTGCCATGTTCAATCTCGCTCATATTGGTAAGGCTTTTCTTAAGCACCTTCTGAAACATATTCGTTTGGAGGCAAGGCAATTTGAACTGCGTATTATGTGTGGTGACTGCAGCTGAAGAGTATTTTACCAGTCGCTCTATGATTGATGTTAAAGAGTTGAAGGAAAATTATCCTGATTTTGCCCTCGTGCTGGATATAAATGAAGATAAACTTCCTAATACCTTTGATTTGGCATACAAAAGGATTCCTGTGCATGATGTCGAAGTGGGTTCTTATATATTGGTTGGAGCTGGTGAGGTATGTGGTAGTAAATTCATTTTCTTGCTTATCATCTCTGTTTAATGGATTAATTTTCCTGGATCATTAGAAATTCTTAGGAAGAAGCAGTGCATATAATGTCTTCTAAATGCTTCTTTGGTCTTTAATTCGTATTTAGTTGTCATTGTTTTTATGATATCCAGCCTCTTTAAACTCAAAGACAGGTTGGTCTGGATTTATTAGACTTTTAAAATGGATTCAATGTTTTGAAACACTTTGGTTTTGAAATGTGTCCAAGTTCTGATGTGGTACATTATATCTGACAAGACAATAAAATGTGATATTCTAAATACTTAAACCTTATCATACATTAGTGCCTCAATTATATTTGTCACTTTGATTTATTACTTGTTGTATAAAGGCTTTTT
This sequence comes from Ochetophila trinervis, assembly GCA_003254975.1. NCBI lineage: Eukaryota > Viridiplantae > Streptophyta > Magnoliopsida > Rosales > Rhamnaceae > Ochetophila > Ochetophila trinervis. The sequence continues at coordinate 46,496 of QANX01002149.1, read as the reverse complement.
ATGCCATGTAAATGCCAATGTAATGATTATGTCATCTGGTGACATAGTTGACAGTGTCAGACAGTTTCCTATGAATGCTTTTTTGGCTGGTATTGTTTGAAGTTCTACAATATTATAACTCGATTGCTTCATGTAACATATTGGCTAAATGTCTAGCTACGTGAAATTTCTTATGACTAGACTTGTTCTTCTACTTTAATAGACTTAAGTCACACTTTATCGTCATGTCTTGTGTATTTACTAAGTGGTAGTAATCTCATATTGTTATTTTATACCAATAAATAATTTTTATACTCTTATTAAGTTTCTAATCTATTTAAATATTAGAATGTGGAAGCTTCATAATGGGAACTGCTATTGTGATTAGTCTGTGCCTGTAGATTGTGAAGTTTTCCAAGGCAGTGCAACCATTACTATTGAGCACTTAACAGGAGAAGTCAAACCACTGGAGACAAAAGTTGGGGATAGGATCCCTGGTGGTGCAAGGAATTTAGACGGTAGGATGATTGTGAAGGTATGTCTAAAATGCTTGGATAGCAAAGATAGAATTGAAGTTTTCTCATCAGAAATCACATTTTATTATGTTTTTCGCTTCTATAGTTATTTTCTTATACAAATATCCAAATTTTTTATTGTGCATTGTGGCCAATTCACTAAATTTTCAATGCATATCATGAGATGCATGGATTATCTTTAATGGCCTATTCTAAGACTAACAGGTGCTAGTAGCAGTTCTTTTGTTGGTTTGGACAAATTTGCAGATAAGCAGGTGGCATTTCTGTAAATTGTGATTTCACTGTTCCTTACCTTGTTAGCTTCAATTTCTGATGCAGGCAACAAAGACATGGAAAGAGTCGACAATTAGTAGGATAGTGCAATTGACTGAAGAAGCACATTTGAATAAACCAAAACTTCAAAGATGGCTTGATCAATTTGGTGAGCGTTATAGCAAGGTGGTTGTAGTTCTGTCTCTTGCAGTTGCTCTGATTGGTCCATTTCTGTTCAAGTGGCCATTCATTGGTACATCAGGTAACATTTAGTTAGCTTGCTCCTACTCATGAGCAGTACCTCAATAACCATTTATTACTTTTATCTGTCGAGCAACCTGATTCTTGTTATTTTGTTTTAAACTTTATTAGACATCTATTTACATGCCTAATCCGTTTCTATCATAAAGAAATTCTACAAAAAGCACTTGAAAGGTCCCAATCAAGTGGGCTTTCAAGTGGAGATCTCTAAAGTAGATTAAGGATGCTAGTTGCATTGGTTGTTCGGCATTTATATAAAACATCTGCAAAGTTGTTTGTTTTGGTTTCTATTCTCCCTGTCAGTAGTTATCCCTATTATTTCTGAGTATGTATTCTCACCATCAAGCATCAGTTAACAAGATCAAAGATTTAAACAGCTGAGTTGTATTTGTTATGTCATTCTTCAGTTCTCTTTCGCTTATCTTTCATGTAATATCGATGTAATCTATCATGTTTCTGAATTACATTTTCACAGACATGGCCATATTCAATGTTAATGGTATTGAGTTATCCTGTAGCTTGTAGAGGATCAGTTTATAGAGCATTGGGTCTCATGGTGGCAGCATCACCCTGTGCTTTGGCTGTAGCTCCATTGGCTTATGCTACTGCAATTAGTTCCTGTGCAAGGAAGGTATGACTGTAGGCTATAAGAAAGAACTTATGTTTCTGTTTTTATTTTCCATAAGAATATGAGTGTCTACGTTATTTACTTATTTTATTGTAAATTATTATTAGCAACTTGTTATAGCACTTCAAATATGTGCCCTATTTTATGTAGCTCTTTGTATGTTCTTGGTCTTGACTACATATGTTTTGCATTTAAAAGGTTTCTTGCTAAGGCTATTGAGATGGATAGTAAGTTCTTTCATTAGATATTGTCAAAAATTGTCCTTGTGTATTTATGATGCCTGTAACTTTAATTCTTGTCCTTGTAGATATGGGATGCATCGTTGAAGAAGTTCCCCATATGTGAATAATCGGATCTTAGAGAAACTAGAGCATTACTATGAATAATATGTTAACTAAAGGGCAACCACCTTATTAATTTATAATATCTGAAAAAAGTACGATGATAAAGTATGCTAAAAATTCCTTACTGTAGTTGAATTGGAACTCAGTTTACCCATAATTTGAATGTTTATTTGTAAAATATGCCTCTTACAATAGTCACGCACCATTTCTTCTTCCATGTTACAGGGAATATTGCTGAAAGGTGGCCATGTGCTAGATGCTCTAGCTTCTTGCCGCACTATAGCATTTGATAAAACTGGGACATTAACAACAGGGGGGCTAATGTTCAAAGCAATTGAACCGATTTATGGACATCGGGTCAGAAATAATAAGATGGGACTTTCTTCCTGCTGTGTACCTAGCTGTGAGAAAGAAGCTCTTGCCGTTGCAGCTGCTATGGAAAAGGGTACCACTCATCCTATTGGAAGGTAATATTAAAGAGAAATATGTTCCTGTTGTTGTTTCTGACACAGGATTAGATATTTAAGTAAATCTTCTTGTTTAGACTAAAAGAAGCTCAATTGCTCAGCAGAAATATTTTAAACATAATACAACTAACTGCATTCAAGTTTCTCTACTTTGTGCTTTTTCCATTCATAAAAGCATTAATGGTAAAGCCAAAGAGGCAAGTGGTCTAGTACGCAGCATCTGAACAGTAATGGTACCTCTAAAGGCACAATTAAGTTTACAAAGAACAGATGAGTACTTCCTGATGTGTTCTATGCACAAGAAAATGTTGCTGAGACTGGCCTGTAGAAAATCGCCAACATAGTGACATAAAATTATATGTGAAGATTGGGGATAGGTTAATAAATGTCTCAAAAGTATTGAAAATGGATTTACTTTACCAATATCTTTCTTCATGAAAGTTTTTTCCTGTTGTTTCTTTTTTGTTTCAGAGCTGTGGTAGACCATAGTGTAGGGAAAGACCTTCCTTCTGTTTCTGTTGAGAGTTTTGAGTATTTTCCTGGAAGAGGTCTTGTTGCTACTCTCAATAGCTCCGAGGTAATACATTCTATATCAATATATAGCATAATCTCATTTTTACAATGTTCGTGCTCCTTTACTTAATAGTGATGAATTTATTTATAAGGCTATATGTTTAGTGTAGGTGTCTAGATCTACCTCCTCAAGTTTAGGGTTGTGGGAGGTTGTCTAACATCCAACTACAGCTTAGTAACTTAGTTTTTCTTTTTTTAAATCCAGAATTTTCAGTCTTATTTGAAACTAGTTTCTATATTTGGATTACTTAAAGTATTAAGTTTTGCTTAAGATGATTTGTCTTAAGATGGTGTTTTTATATTTGGGTTAATTAAAGTATTAAGTGATTGCTAAAGATGTCTTGTCTTAAGATGGTACCTTGATTTCTTCAATTTTTTTTTGCAACTAGTATCAATATTTCTTTCTGGGACACATTATATCAAGCGCAGCCATTTTAACATTGCTTTCCCTGTATATTCTTGTCAGATTTTTATCAATCACGTTCTCTGTTATAATTGTTTTCTATTAACATATGCCACGATATCTATGTTGATTTTTTTCCCAAGTACTTGTGCATAATCAGCCAAATTATTTTTGAAGTTCATGCAGTGGATGCAAGGTCCTAGCATTGGTGTTACTCATCCTACATTCTTGTAAGTGGTTTTTGAGCACTAACAAACAAAGTGATTTGCTTTCACTTCTATATAGTCAGAAACTGGAGGGGGTAAACTGTTGAAGGCTTCCCTTGGCTCTGTAGATTTCATCACTTCACTTTGTAAAACTGAAGAATCAGAAAAGATAAAGGAAGCTGTGACTGCGTCTTCGTATGGAGGCGAATTTGTTCGTGCTGCCCTTTCAGTCAATAAAAAGGCAAGGGCCCAATCATAATGCTACTATGGCGTTATTAAATGTTAAATCCCAATCCATATTGCATTTTGTCTGCTTATTAGATTTACTAAATATTGATCAATTGTCAAAAAGAGATATGCATGTATAAATGCATTAAAAAATATTTCTTTTTTCTTTCTTTTTCTGTGGGTTGGACAGGACGAGGTGATAGAGCCATTCGATCTGTGTTTTGTTTATTCTTTTGTTAGTAATTCAAATTTTCTGTCTACTAAATTTGGTTCTCCGTGACTTTGTTCAGGTAACACTTATTCACCTTGAGGATAGGCCTCGACCTGGGGTTTTGGATGTCATAGCAGAATTACAACATCATGGAAAGCTCCGAATCATGATGTTAACTGGTGACCATAAGTCCAGTGCATATAGAGTTGCAGATGCTGTGGGCATTAATGAAGTTTACTGCAGCCTGAAGCCTGAGGATAAACTCAGTCATGTGAAGGATATCTCAAGGGACATGGGTGAGTTATCTGATCATTATTTCAGATATTATTTTTATATCCTATTTAGTTTTTATATTTGTAATGCATATATTTTTTAATGTGGTTGATTAGTGAATTCCTGACTTCATGATGTCAAAGTTGTTTCTTTGAATTTTTTGCTCGCTATAATTTCAAATTAAATGCTCGTTACATAAATCTAAGATTTAATAATTACATACATGCACTATGAATTGTCTGTGGATGCTAAATAAGTATAATATGTATTTATCTGTTGAAATCTCTGTAGCATGATTTGACTTTTGGAAGAATTTTATTGTCATTAATTTGTTCATTCCTTCTTTTTTTCCATTAAAACTAGGCTATTGTTTTCTTGTTTTTGAGCTCAGCAGATTTAGGTATTTGTTACAGGGGGTGGACTTATTATGGTTGGTGAAGGTATTAATGATGCCCCAGCACTTGCCGCAGCCACTGTAGGGATTGTGCTTGCACAGCGTGCTAGTGCAACTGCCATAGCTGTAGCCGATGTATTGTTACTGCGGGACAATATATCTGGTGTACCATTCTGCATCGCCAAGTCTCGCCAAACAACCTCATTGGTACTCACTAGCATCAATTGCATAGTTACCTTTGTTATTCTATTATTACAGTGGTACTGATTTTATATGTACATGCAGGTGAAGCAAAATGTAGCCCTAGCTTTAACTTGTATAGTTTTGGCCTCTCTTCCATCTGTTATGGGTTTTCTGCCCTTATGGTTAACGGTATGTATTGTCCGTGATTTAATGTATGGACTCCTTTATTTTGTTATCCACATCTTTCAGATAACACTAAGCACATATTAACAATCACGGTACACATCTAGAACTAGAAGTTCTCACGAAAAAAGACAATCTCATGTATAATATGTTCACCCAGACCCTTGTAGAATCAAAAAGTTATACCATAGCATGTTGCTCTTCCCCTATTTTTCTTGTTTCAGATTCTTGGTTGCTTTACTCATTAACATCTAGCTTCATGATTGCTCTTCATTGAATAACATGCAGGTTCTTTTACATGAAGGTGGTACTCTTCTAGTTTGCCTCAACTCTATACGTGCTCTAAATGACCCCACATGGGCCTGGACCCAGGATCTGCAACATTTGCTTCATGAACTCAAATCTAGGCTCATATTATCTGGTAAACATGAGACCGCCTCAAGTTCCATTCAACCTGCACCTCTGTGACACAAACTTTGTTTTCTCTCTTTTCCCTGTTTATAATTCTTTTATCATGTTGTTCTCTACATAAATTAGTATATTTCATTTTCGAATAAAAACAAATTAGCATATTTCAGGTTGATTCAAATATAGTTGTAGTGTAACAGTAGAAAGAAAGATCAAAATCCACTTTTTCCCTTTTCTTTGAAGAATCAAATACCTTGCTGTAAAGGCTTATGGTTTCCATGAAATTATGTATAATTCTTGATCATTAGTGCTTCTTCTTTCATTGCATCAACAAGATCTTTGAAAATGGAAAATAAATAAATAACAAAAGGTTTGAGGATGAGGTAAGAAGTTGGGAAAAAAAAAATGATAATAGGAATTAACGGATTTAGATTTTTAAATATTTGACTAGGTAGTCAAGCTGACGTTTTCGCTATTTTTTTGTTATTATTTCCTAGTACTTGCTTTCAATTTCAAGTTTATCGTCTGGTTAAAAAGAGGATTAATAAGTAATTAGATCTTTTAAGCGAATACTTCAAAATGGTTGAACAAGAAAACAGTAACGGAACTTGCATGCTATTTCTGCAACTGCATTCTCTGCTTCCTTACCTTCAACCACCTTTGATCCAACCGTTTTTATGTTTCTCTTGCAACTTTTCAACAAACCTTCACGTTTAAAAACACATCCTGTTAGTTAGAAGACGTTCTTTTTACCCCTCTCGTCTCCACAACATTTTCTGAAATTTTTTTCTTTTAAAAGAAAAATAGAAATTTTTACAATGAGCTGGAAACTGGATAATTTTTTTTTTCCCTTATATCAGGTTACTGGCCGTAGTGTCTCGGGAAAAAAAAAATAAATAAAAAAAGCACTGGCCGTAGTAGTACCTAAACGTAAAATGAAAACCAGAATTTTTCCATTTTAAGATGCATTTTAACATATTTCATACTCCCTTATTTTGACTTTCATATTTATCATTTACGCACAAAATCATAGGGATCTTGAAGAAGAATAATACCCACAGAGGAAAAGTCTTCATTTTCTATGTCCATAAACAGCAGAGCATGCATAAAAAAATCCATTAAATAGTCAAAATATTTGCATAAAAAAATATTTTTTATGGATGTCAAAATATCTGAGAGAGAACATTAAATAGTCTATATATCGCTTTAGGTCTTTTTCCAGACATGAGATCACAATTTAACAAATTTAATTTTTGACTATGTACAATTCTTTTAATATAATTTTTAAATATTAGGACCCAGAAGATTTTACCATCAAATTCCGATAAAAAAAAAAAAAAAAAAAAAGATAATATGTAAAAATAAGATAAGAGATAACTTGGATTGAAATTTCGCGTTTCCTTTTTTTTTTTTTTTTGGGGTTCCCTTAACTTCCATTTTTATGGCTCTGAGAACAAGGCCATGGAAAGACAAAAAGTCCCAGTTTTTCCAAACTCTGCTTCCTAAAAATTTACTCGTTCATTGCTTTCCTCGTTCTTTCACTCCACACGGGTTCTATTCCATTCCGAATTTTCCATTTGTTATCTCTAACCTTGTTTTTTCTTCTCTTTCAATTTTCCCTCTCCTCTGTACATTGACCAAAATTATTTCCTAAATAACCAGAGAAAAAAAAAGAAAAACGAAGACCCAGTTTTTTCCTCTTCCCCACAACGTACTAGTTTTACACTAAAACTAACTCTGTTCAAAGCTTGTTCGAGTCCGAGTCCAATAACTCTTTTTTCCATTCGAACCCCTACTCGATCTTGCTAATCCCAATTCTTTTCACCGCAACATTCCTAAACGCACCAGCAACAGCCTGTTGCGGCAAACAAACCCCAGTCTGCTCTAGCCCCGCCATATAACTCCTCACCTCCTTCTTTATCATCTCCTGCATCACCGCCAATAGCTCTGCGCTAAACGGCACGAAAACCCCATTCTCAGACTCGCTTCCCCTGCTTCCTGAAACCTGCTGCACTGGAACGGCCACCGGCACCACAGCTGGCGCCGACGTCGGAGTTGTCGCCGTCGCCGTCGCCGCAGTCAACGTTGCCGTTGCAGGCAACAAGGTCATTGTATTCGAAGCGTTTTGAGTAGACTCCGCGGCTCTATTTGAGACCTCGCAGGAATCAACACCTGGTAGAGACAGAGATAACGAAGTCGGCGGATCGTTCGAGGACGACGTCGTTTCTACGAGAGGTAGAACACCGCCGGTTCTCGCCACAGGTCGGAACACCTGAGACGAAGACATAACAGGAACGCTGGAATCGCTCACATCGGATCCAGAGGGACTACTCGGGTTCATGTACAGACCGGTCGAAACTGGCAGAGCCGAGCCAGCGCTCACAGACCTCTTCAATCGCTGGTTAGGATTACCATCGTATCCTCCACTCGAAACGACGCCGAAAAGGTTACAGTCGTCGATTATGGCTGAGCACTTCCTCTTGAGCGTCGAGTTCCAGTGGTTCTTAATGGCGTTGTCGGTGCGACCGTTGAGGAGACGAGCGATTGTCGCCCACTTGTTGCCGAAACGAGCGTGAGCTCTGATTATTGTCTCGTCCTCTTCGGGAGTGAAAGCTCGGTGCTCAACTTGCGGCGAGAGCTGGTTACACCATCGGAGTCGACAGGACTTGCCGGAGCGGCCAGGGATCGATTTACTTATCAAGGACCAATTCCTCGGGCCGTGTTTCTGAACCAACTTCTGCAGAGAATCGTCTTCCTCGGGGCTCCATGGACCTTTGATCCGATCCATTTCTCTTCTGGTAACGGCCATGAAAATGAAGGTATAAAAAAAAATTCCAACCTCTAATAAAAGATCATACAAATCAAACCAGAAACTGAAAATTCAAAATCCTTTTAATTCTGGAATTTCCACAGAGAGAATTTTTGGGCTTTTGGCTGGGAAATGACTTAGACCGGGATGTAGTGGTGTGATATATAAGGGATAGAGGAAGGGTGACCGGTAGAGCAGGTAGGATTGTTGGGATATGGAAAGGGCGTTATAGGGATTGAACACCGCCTGTCTAGGGCAAGCGGTTTGGGAGTTTGGGATACAGCTGGCCAACGAACACGCGTCGCATCTGAGCTGCACTGATTTACACAAGTCACTCTCTCTTAAATCTTTCTCTCTTCTACTTTACTTTTTTTTTTTTTTTTTCTTTTTATGAAAAACAAAAGGCCCAACGCTCCTTCTAATCAATTGAGTGTTTCTTACTCTCTCTCTCTCTCACTCTCCTTTTATTCTCTCTTGTAGAACAATATTTTTAATTTTTCAAAACCATCAAACTTAATAAAACTATACTACAAATATTAAAAAATCTTTTTTTTTCTTTTTTTCTTATTTTAAGTGATGGAATTAGACAAATTCAGATTAATGATAGAGAAATTAGCTGAAAATTTCTTAAAACAAAAACAAATATTTTTATTTTTTAATTTTTAATAAAAAAAATTTGCTATTTTTCAATGATCAACACTTTTTAAAATTTTAATTAAAAATATTTAAGTATTTTTTTATTTTTTATTTTTAAAATATAAAAAAAATAAACTTTTAAACAGTAACAATCTAATTGCTGCATAACGTTATAAATTCTATTGGAGATTTACCACTACGTGACTACATTTGATAAATAGTATTTTTTTGAAAAAGAAAATTACAGTTGAATATAAGTGTTTTTTTTCCTAAAAGAATATAAGTAGATTTATGTGGTTAACAAGTGGCGGACGCTCTGTGAAAAGCTAAATCGTACAATTTTCCGCGATCAAAAAAAAACTTGAATATTTGCGATTGCACTGTTCTGGAAGTGGAAGTCATAGACAAAAACAGAAGGTAGAGAACCATAATTATAAACTCTAATTTGAAAAAAATTTAAATTAAAAAAACAAAAAAACCAATCGAGATAACGATGATAACGGTTGGATAAAGTTGTTCTATTATTTTTCTTTCGTAGTCTGAGTTTGACTGAGGAAGCCAGGCTGTATAGCATTTTCGCGTTAGATTTTTTCTTTTTTAAAAATTACTTTCAATTTTTTTTCAAAAGAAAATATATTAATTCTTAAACAACGGCCACACGGCAGTGCTGAGCTGGCACAAAACGACAAGAGCGGTCGCCGAATCGGAGGGCGAATCATTACTGCTTTCCTGTCAAACCAGCCTGTAAACCTGCCACCATCACCATTCACCACACCTCTTCCTACTTAACGGCCTTCTCTCTCTCTCTCTCTCTCTCTATAATTCCCACAAATATCCACCGACACATGCCGGTCGCATTCATTCGGCTTTTGCTCTTTTTGAAACCCCAAAAACTCGTTTTCCTTCCTTTTTACCTGTACGGAACCGGCTGTGCACGCCTCCCATAACCATGGGGCTTTCCTCCCCAGCTTCCTCCATGATCTTTCTATTAATCAATTTGATTAGCCAAAGGTTCAATTTTCCAGTTAGCTATTTATTAATTAAATTTTAAAAAATAATTAAAGAAAAAATGGAGGTGTTGGGGTGGTTGGAGGGGCATGGCAATAAATGAAGAAGATATGATAGACGGATCCGTATCCCTTTCTGTTACTCGTACGTCGTACCTACTTCTACTTCCTAATGCCTTTGTTTGTTTTTGTATGCTTGTGGATGAGGCTCTTTCTTTTTTTTCTTTTTTTTAATTGTTTTTCGACGGAGGATTTAAATCTACCTATTATTTATTTATTAAATCTTTTTTTTCCGTAAATATTTATATTTTAAATCTTTGACTGACCTTCAGTTTTGTATAAAAATCGTACAGCTTTGAGTTTCCTGCATTTATTTGGACCCAAGCTTAGCTGCTTCTGTTTTCATTTTAAAATTTCTCGTTATATTTTCGTGTTTTGAGGAGGAAAGTAATTAATATTGAGTTTTTGTCGTTTTTAAACTTGAGACATACTACCTACTGTTCGGTTTTAGCGCACAAAACACACACAAAATATATATATATATATGTAGAAATTCATTCAATTGCAAACCTTCTTTATATTTCAGAAAGTTAATATTAATGATTCACAATATATACTGAGGACTAATTAATTCACCGCAATTAATTATCAGTGAAACAATTGGTTGGGAAGTACTTTAGGCATTATTGAATTGAAATTTATTTTATTTTATTTTTTGGTGTCGCGTAGACTTAGTAGACTTTGACTTAAAGTAATGTGATGGGAAGGGAATAATTTTAAGTTACAAAGCTCAGCAGAAAAAAAATATATATATAATTCCATTTCAAATTGTTTTTGGTCCTTCTTATTCTCATCATTGCCAGTGAAACGGAAATTTATAGTCTATTTGTTTTTAGCAGAACACTAGTCCTCGTAACCATTGTGAAAAGTCCAATGCACTCTCTATGTAATATTATTTAAGCATTTACACCCAAATGGGTTTTTACCAAAATAAAAAAGTACACCCAACTGATTTGATTTTAATATTATTAAAAAACCTAATTAGATTAGTTATTGATACCAAAATGACAATTGACATATTGATATAATATAATTATAAATAAGTAAATTATTAAATGTATTAGTGAATAAATAAATTAATTAATTATTGTCTTATCATTCACCAAATCATTTGATAAATATTTTGATAATTTTAGTATTATTGATAAAATTATATGGAAAAAATAATTATATATCAAATATCAATGGCTATTGTTTAACGATGTGATAGAGGTTGTTTTTTCTATTATAAGAAAAATATGTGTTTTTTTAGTAAATAAGTTGTAACTTGTTACCTTCATATCTCTATTGCATTAAGTTTTAGAGAACGAGAGTTCATTATTTCTAAGTATGAATAATTAGTAAGAAAGCGAATCGCTATAGATTTTACAGAGAAACTTTGGAAAATATATAGATTAAGAAAAATATACAGCTATGTATTAGAAAGTAAGAAGGAATAATAAAGGGTTAAATTCACCAACAACGACAAAAAAGAATAATAAAGGCATAAAAAAGAAGAAGAAGGGAGGTATGGAGATAATAGTGTACGTTCATCTTTATAACCGTTACGTGGGGACAGCTGTAAGCTTAACCACCCAGCTTCTTCTTCTTCTTCCTTTTTTTTTATCATTATTTTTATTTTTTTTTATTTTTTGGTATTNGCTTAACCACCTAGCTTCTTCTTCTTCTTCCTTTTTTTTTATCATTATTTTTATTTTTTTTATTTTTTGGTATTTTATTATACCGTTATTAAGTTTTTAAAATCCGTTCTTACTTCTTATCCACGAGCTCCCGAGGAAGAAAAATAAAAAAGGGAGTTCTTTTTATTCTTCAACCGTTCCGGCATGTGCAAAGCATACTTATATCACGTGTTTAGCTTTGTGGATGGAGAACACACGTGCGGTTTGCATCCTCTGAGGCGGCAGCTCCAACTCAAAGGGGACTGAATTGACTAAAATAGCCCTTTCTAGATGGGCACTTATAATTGGGTACGGATGTACGTTATGGTCATTTGGAAAATGGGAAACATTCAGATCTGCTTAAGATGGTACGGTTGGTGAACAAATCGGAGCTCACGTGATTGGAACAGTCGTGGAGGTTTCCTCACGTTTCCCGATATAAGTTTTTTATAAGATCTTGTAAAAAAATATTTTCACATTTGATTGATTCTAATAAAAAGCTATTTTAAAATTGTAATTTTTGTATCCAGCAAAAAAATTGTTTTTTTTTTTATTAATTTGTAAATATTAATTTTATGTATCGGCTTAAACTTTGAGGCATCTTTCAAAACACCAATTTAGTTTAGTTGCCCTTTTCTTAAAAAGATAAATCAAAAAATCAAAAGAAAGACAAATAAAACCTAATAATTTATTTATTCACTAAATGCATATTTTGAAGGCGCGCATGTAATGTTTTAAAACTTTTTTTCTTTTTATTAGTAAAGGATAATTTTTGCACCCAGAAAGGAAATTTTTAAAAATTTGACAAACGTAAATTTAGTTTTTGTATTTTTTGGGTAACTAACGTAAATTTTAGTTTTAGATCAAAATCAATCTTGTTAATTTTACTTCTTTTATATTTCTGATAAAATTTTAGGTAAATAATTCACTTAACTCAAAAGAGTTAAGAAATTGCACAGCATGATTAATTGAATTAATTTATAACAAATTTCAGAACTAACTATATTTTTTTTATATCGATTTTACTTTGATAACTTGATTTAGTAAGGAATTAGTAATTATTATGTCCAAAAATTTGTAGTAAAGTTTGTAAAGAAAAATATTAACTGTTGATCGAGGAAAAAAAGTAACAGCTAGCGTAGGGAAAATGTTTATTAATTTGTTTTGTTATATTGAAGATATAAAATTAAAAGTCAAAATTACTTTAAAAAATTAAAATATAAGTTGCAAAATTCTAAAAACCATGTTATCAAATTGCAATTATGTACGTTAGCTAGGCTTCTTCAACAATTATGCATCTGATAGCCAACACACGTACAACATGTGTTTTGAATTCTCTCTTTGCACTATTTTGAGGTTTTTATTGCGGTGTCAACTACGTTCTACGTTATTTCTTTAATCTATATATATATATATATATATATTTTCTATGGTTCCTCTACGGACTACGATGTATATTTTAATTATTTTAAATAAAAGTTAAAAATTTTCACGTGAACTGATTGATTCATTATTTTAATTATTTTTAGAAAGTGAAATTATAATTTGATGTCTAATTTTTACTTAATTTCCATACCAATTCTTAGAATTTTCTAAGTTATAATGAACCTTACTGGAAAATAAAAGGCATTTTTTTAAAAATATGTAAAACTTTACGTAATAAATATTAGAATATTAATTGGTACAATTTGAAAAATTATAAACTCTAGGATTCAGATAACAATTTTTTTTTTATGCATAAAAATTTTCTTTCATTACGAAAAGATGAATCATGCGTTTAGACTATAGACATATAGCTACCAATAATTGTTCCATTTTTATCTTATGTTCGTGTACTTTTTATATTTTCCTGACTTTGAAATAAAAACCAAACGTATCCCATGGGAAATAAAATGGAAGAGGTCGTCGTCCTATAAGAAAGTGACACAATCTTTTAAGATATAGCTTCAATAATAGTGGTCACATTGAACATTGCAAACTATACTTCTAATTCTCTATTATTTATTTTCCTCCCCTTTCTTAGTTACAATTTAATATAGGTATTTACTTATGGATTTCACTAAATTGCTTCCAACTCTGTGACTTAAAAATGTTAAATGAACCGCAGCAAAAAAATGTTAAATGGAAAAAAAAAAACAATTTTGAATATAAAAAGGACAATTCTGAATAAATAAAAAAAATATTGGCATTATATGATTATCGAATAATGCATTTTTTTTAATAAAAACCCACCATTATGTTTATTGAGCGTGTTAACTAGTCTTCATACAATATGCCAAAAGAAGAAGTTTTCTCAACCATAGCATATTAGCTTTTCATGGAAATGTTTTAACTTCTACCCAGGCAATAGCATAAACTATCCATTCACTAAATTTATTAACTATGTTTTGAATATCAAATTATTTAATATTATTTTATTGATTTTAACTTCATGATTATAGATTATTATCAAATTGTCAACCATTAATAAAAGTGTCATATGGTTTTGGTAAATAAATTAGTACATATAGCCTTGCTCCAAATAAATACAGATATTCCTGATAATTTAATTCGAGCTTTTCTATAATTAATTTGATTTTTATTTTATTTGTTAGTTTATCAGCTTTTTTCACTTTTTATATTTGATGTTGTTAATCGATATTAAAGATAAAATATAAAAAAATATGATGGTCTATTTTTTATTAGCTTAAATTTTTAAAATTAGTGATGATTTAACATATTATAATAATAGAAAGATCTAATAGTCATAGATTCAAAACTTAATAACTCCACCTAAAAATAAAAATATGTGTGAGGATCCAAATGAGCCTAAAATATGTTAGGCTAAAAATACACGTGTAAGAATTCAAACGGACTAGATAAAATATAAAAGAAATAACGATGCACTTTCTATCAGTTTATCTTTTTAGAATTACAAAATAAAAGAAACAATAACTAGTCACTAGAATAATATGTATATGATACTTTGTTGTCTTTTTCAATTTTCTTTTCAACAATACTAGAGATGTTAAAAAGTTTACCAAGATCTTTAATTACCAAGTGATAAAGGGTTATATTATATCGTTGTTTTATACTTTATATTTAGTTTTTACAAACATTCAAGGATTTACTTTTTTATATTTTGGTTATATAGTTTTTTGTTTTTAAACTGATAGTAGAACGTCATTTTACCAAATCATCCTCGTAGGATTTTTAGTATCTCTACTATTACTTTTTTTTATGAAAAAAACATTAATGTTTCTTTACATCGTTGATTAACTATTATATTATGGCTGCAAACCATTAACAAAAAATATATATAATTCGTTGCAGCACTTGTTTTCCGGAACTATTAAAAATTATTTTTTGCAGCATTTGTTAGAAATGTATTGTCAAATTACATTTTCTTTCTAAGATGCCATAAAATTACGGCATTTTATAAGTATGTTACATTGACTTATAGTACCATATATACTAATTTATTTTTCTCTTTCAATAAAGAAAATTTTCCCAACCGGGTTTTTATTTTTATTTTATCTCAAATATCTAATTAGAACTTTTGAGTTATGACAAACGTGAATAATATATCGTGGCTTGCTAAAAACACGTGAGGCCCATACATAACCGCCCAAAATCTACGAAGCACAAGGGCGCTGAAGATTATCTAATCCTCTTTTTCTTTCATGAATTATTATCATATTTGTGGCACGTGGAAAACGAGGGGTACTAGGCACCGTGTTTTAAGACGCTGAAGAAAAAGACAAAACTGACAGTTGTTAAGACAACATGGAAGCAACACATGGTGGATTCTAAGAGGTTCCACGTAGGCAACGTGATAGTTCAATCTCAGACACAAAGCCGGAACCTCCCCATCTGGTAGCCATGTCCGATTCCTCTCGTTTCCGCCACATCTATGTTTGTTGAACTGGACCCCACTACTGTCTTGTCTTTTTCCCCACTATCTGGCAATCAAACGTCACAGACCTCTTAACCCCGCGGATATTATTACCATATTTATTTCTTTGTTACGAGATCATTTTGAATGAAAAATATAAACGGTATATATTTTGATATAAAATAAATATTATATAATTAATTAANAATTTAATTTAATTTATTATTAAACTAAACTACAATTTATAATTTATTCTAAATTTTTATAAAAAAAATTATACCAGACCGCGCACACTTTTAATTTCTAAATAGGAAAGCATGAATGAACAAGTAATTTCAAGTAACGAACTTTATGTAAGTTGTTTTTACAAAAAAAAAAAAAAAAACTTTATGTAAGTTGCGAACTTTGTCAATAATTTCAGCTCTTAAAACTATGACGTAGTCAAAACTGTTTATAGAATTCAGCCCTGCACTGCACCATGCTAGGCATGGAACATACTTTAATATATTCAGGAAATAATATATATATATATATATATATGTTTTATTTTGTCTTAGAAAAAAAAATATAGTTTTATTTTGACCCGTCAAAATACATTGACAAGACTATTACGCTTTTGTACTTTCTTTTTTTTTTAAAATCGCTTTTCTACCTTGAAAAACAGCTTAATTAATAATTATCATATTACTAACTCCTTTTAAATAATAATTTCCAATTCAATTTCACAAATCCAAATAAATAAATAAAATGCATCTTTCAAATCAAATGGGTCAATTCAAAGAAAAAAAAAAAAGTAATTGGCTCATATTTTTTCTAAATTGTCAAACGTTTGGCATTTTAATTCATGTATTTTTTTGACATTTAAGTCTCTGAACTAAATAAATTTGAGGCAAACGATTTTTAAATTCAAATTTCGTCAATTCCATGACTATTTTCATCACGTTCATATCACCTGAGATAATGATGACAAATATTAAAAGGCAATGTTGATCTTTTCACTGTAAAAGAACACAAAAACTAAAATGCCAAACACATAGCAGTTTAGAAGGCATATACATCAATTACTTTTGTTGCGGCAATTTTTTAAAAGTTATCACTGTATTTTTTAAGCTACTATTATATTTTGTAAAATAAATAAAAAAAATTGATAAAAAATTGCCGGTGTGGTGATCGACGTTTTTCTTTTGATATTTAAGTCAGCTATTGGACTCATAAAAAAATAAATGATATTAAAATAGCTTGGAAATTAAAGAAAAAGAAGGTGAAGAAATCTGTCCAAAAAGAGTATTTTAGGCTCCGGTGATACTATTTGGTTGGATCCGTGAACAGTGTCGATTCCACTTGGCTATGCATGAGGAAGCTCGGCCAAGACCAAGAATTTTTGGTGGAGGATATCTAAGAAAATGGCGGCTCCTCGGTTTCTCAAAATAAAAATAAAAAAGTGATCCCTTTCTTTCCTTGTCTTTTTCCTTTTTATCTCATTTTTCAATGGCCAAGATTCAAACCCTAAAAGACCCCTTTTAGATGGTTGACACCTAGCTCTATTCCCATTGGTCTTTGGGTTTAGGGTTTTGTTTGTAATGGATGTCTGGCCCACCACAATGATTGGGTATTTATTCATTGCCCAAATAATAAGGTATTAAGCCCGTTGGCCAAAAATACCTACAACAAAAGCCCCCAAATTGGTATAATCTGCTGATTAAACCAATTTTAAGAGATAGAAAACACATGCAGGCATGAATATCGAGGTTAAATAACTGAATATTTGAAATTACTTTTTTTTGGCGGCATCTTTATGGGAGTGATGGGACGTGCCTTAAATGCACGTCGCACGTCCCTCGTACGACTCCCTTCTTTTGCGCGCCGACTATAGCCCCCAAACCTTCCTTCTTCCTCCTCTTCATTTTACTTTCTTTTTTTCTTTTTGTTTCTTGCTTTTCTCCCTCTCGGCTTCGCGACAAAACTTCCAGAGAGCACCGTTCTTCTTTTATGCTTATTTCTCTCTTCTTGCCGATTGAAGACCGAGTGATCTTACGGCTTGCATTGTTCTCCTTTAGCTTCTGCTACGACATCGGGCACACTCTTCTTGCGGGTAGGTTTTCGCCTTTCTTTATCTTTCCTTTTGTTCGTCGCCGACGATTTATTAGCAATTTTCACTAACGTTTTCCTTTTCTGCGCAATTTTCTCGGGTTCATGGCAGGAAAAAGCTCCTTTCATCTTCGTTGTCACTTGCCGCGCCCCCAATTTCCATTGCCGACTCAAAGGTATGATGTGCCTTCTGCTCTTTTCTTTTCTTTCTGTGTTGGAAAAATAATTGCTGCTTGTTATTTAGTGTTCTGCTCGTTTTTGCTTCTAATTTTGTGCTTATGTGTTGCTGCCAACGATAGATTTTCTAGGTTCGCCGCGACTACATTCATAGGCTATGTGTGTGTTGATTGCTGTTTTTGCTTCTAGGGTTTACGGCTAGGCTGTTTGTGAGCATGTGTTGTATAGAAACTGTTTAGGATGTAAGTAGGGGCCCTTATTCTGTGTTGATGCTCAGAACCGAGGTTAATGCACGGGGCCTAGGTGGAAGCCATGGCCCGAGGCTGATGCTGGGGCCTGAGCTGATGCTACGGGACCGGGGCTGAGGCTAGGGCTCGAGTTGATGTCACGGGACTAAGACTGAGGCTGGGGCCTGAGCTGAAGCAGCGAGACTGAGGCTGAGGCTGGGGCCTGAGCTGAAGCCACAGGATTGAGGCTGAGGATAGGACCTGAGCTGATGTCATGGGACCGAGACTGAGGCTAGGTCCTAAGCTGAGGCCATAGGACTGGGGATTTAGGTATAGCTTAGGGAGCTAGGGTGGGCTCTAGAAGGTCGGTACTTGGGTGCATGTAGCATTCTGCAGTATTTCACTTCTGACTCGGGGGATGGCCCTGCTGACAATGAGTGTTCTTCTGTGTTTCAGATGTCTCGCCCTTCACCAAGCGGTGGTGGTGGCAGTCTAGGTTGTCCCATGTCTAGTCTCCCTTTAAGCTTTCAAACCATCCTTGATCCCGTGCCTAGGCCCTATAGGCCTAACATCTTTGATGAGCCACCCTACTCCTGCTTGAGGAATCTTGATATCTCGCAGATGGTGGAGATTTCTCACTCTTCGGATTCAGGATCTAGCAGTATGTCCGGGCCCGAGGCATATAAGGCTACTGAGGAACATGGAACTTCTTCCAGGATTCCAGTTGAGGTAGCCAGGTCCTCCTAGGAAAGGGAAGAAGGAGAAATGGAGGTCTCGAAGGGACTGTGGAGTTTTGATGAGGTGAAGTCCAGAATCACCGAAGTTGACTTAGATCAGCTAAGGTTTGACTATTTGGTACCCAGTAACATCACAATGCGGGTACCTGAAGATGGTGAGCTGCCAAGCTTTCCCCTTGCCAGTGAGGTTTCACTAAACCGATGGTTCTTCAAGTGCGGCCTGAGGTTGCCGCTTCCTTACTTTGTCCGCCGCATTCTTTGAGACATTTGGTTGGCACCTCTTCAGCTCAACCCCAACACATGGAGGGGGATTTACTGCTAGCGAGTGCTGTGGCGGGAGCATTTTGGCTTCGATCCTAGCCCGGTTGAAATCCAGGCATGCTTCGAGATTATATCCGCTGCCAACAAGGTCGGCTTTTTTTGTTATTACCCCCGGCACAAGAAATTTCTTCAGAAGCCTTCTGAAGTTTCAAACTGGAAGCAGGACTAGTTTTTCATTGGAGGTGATTGGGAAGGCATAAGCTTTGGTTCTGGAGCCTAGCATTCGGTCCCCCGTGCTTTCTGTGGGAGCAACCATGGGTGGAGTTCAACTATTCCCCATTTAGATGAATCCGACAGGTCTAGGGTTGACCACATCTTCGACTTTGATATAAGTCAAAGGGACTCCACGCTCTTTTTGGAGGAAACCAGGCTAGCTAGTGGTAGTGTTCAGTTGTTCCTCGTTTTGCTTTGTTTGCTGCGACTATGTTTTGGGTTACTGACCTTATGCATATTCCTTTGATACAAGGATGTCATCGGCCAGAAGATTCAAAAGGAGCTTGCCAGGCCGCCTGGATCGGAGCCGTGCTGCCAAGTTGGCTAAGACCAGCTCTGGGTCGTCTACTCGGGCTCTTGCTGCTGAAGCTAGCAACTCTCCTCTGCCTCATCTTCCTTCCAGAGGTGGCTCCTCCAAGGATCCTAAGGGGGGAGCTGGCTCCTCCAACCCGCGAGTGAGTCGGGAGTCAGTACCCGCCCTGAAGACCAGTTCGCGACCCTCTATGGGAAATGATTTATCGTTGGGGGCCAGTGATGGCGATGAGAGTAGGGCATCCAGCTACGCAGGAGGCCTTATCAACTCCTTGATAAAGGAAGTCTTCCTTGTAGAGGACAGGCAACTCTCTGGCCTCACCGAGTCTTCACTTCCCATCGAGGTATTTCACTAGGCCACTTCGGTGAGAGCTTTAGGCATTGCGTCTTGAATAACTCAACCTTCTTCATTCTCGGTTACAGGCTACCTATTGATTATGCAGGTGACTTTCGCAGCTTTCAAGCTCCAAGAGCAAGTTGCTTGGCACAAAGAAAAGGCTGCTGCTGTTGCTGTTGCTGGTCAGAAAGAAACTCAGAGGGAGCTAGACGAAGCTAGGAAGTGCATCGTAGACTTTGAACTCTCGATGACAAAGAAAGAGCTGGAGTTCAATCAAAAAGAGAATGAATTGAAGCTCAAAGATACGGAGCTCGAGGTTAACACAGTGAAGATGAATAAGAGCCTTCAAGAATCAGAAGAGCTGAAAGCTGAGCTCGAAGTGATGAAGAGTAAGCTTAAGGAATCTAAGGTGAACCTCCAGCTGAAGGATGAGGAGATCTAAAATTATTTGATAAGGCTGAGGGTCACTTTGATGCTGGGGCCGACTCTGCTCTCGCAGCCATTAAAGCCAAATTTCCTAACCTCAATCTCAGCTTGCTGGACGAGCCTTAAGAACAAGTTCCAGCTCCCCATATTGCTTCAACTTCCGGGTTAGTTCCTAGTTCTTTGGTTCCACCTCCAGGATTGACCTCTTCTGTTCCTGCATCAACTTCTCCTCTTGTAGATTCTCCAACTCTCGGCTCGGGTTCTCCTCCATCCACACCATTACTAACAGCCCCCAAGCCTCTTTACCAGCTCATTGTTTTAATTTCCTTTACAAATTGTAATTAAAACTTTGTTTTACTTTTTTAGCGTGTCAAGGCCAAAATTTGTTGTTTACTTTTCCTTCTCTTTTTCGTTGTGCTCAGACACTTATACCATCTTTTAAATTCAATGAAAATTTAGTAGAAACTCCCTTCTTATTTTCATGAGTCTGTGTGGTGTATGCTTTGCCTTTGTGGTTTATCTTATTCAAAACTGTTGTAAAAATGAGGCTGAGTTTATGTGAGTCTGCTTCTGGGTGGCGAAGTCCCCTTGTAGCCCCCCTAGTCTTCCTTGTTTCTTGACAAAGGAACTCGTAATAGTTAGTTAATTGGGTTGCCGCTTTTTCAACTCAGCTTAGTAAATTGATTTTAACTTCACAATTGTTTCAGTTCCTCGCTCGAGGAGCCCCCGGCTTCCAAGGGTCTCGGCCTATAGGCTGATCATGAGGTAAGTTGAAAGAGCACTCGGCTCCTGAGGGACAAACCTGATGCTAACTCGCGAGGCGTCCAAGCTTTGGGATCTTGGCCCAGCTTCTAGGGCCTTTAGCTTCTGGGGGTTTTCGGCCCCTGGATGGATATCAAGGTTAGTTCAGGGAGCGTTCGGCTCCTGGGGGACTCAGCCCCCAGGTTAAACCCGAGGCTAACTCGCGAGGCGTCTAAGCTTTGGGATCTCAGCCCAGCTTCTGGAGCCTTTAGCTTCTGCGGGTCTCGGCCCCTGGATTGATATCGAGGTTAGTTCAGGGAACGTTCGGCTCCTGGTTGACTCGACCCCCAAGTTAAACCTGAGGCTAACTCGCGAGACGCCCAAGCTTTGGGATCTTGGCCCAGCTTCTAGAGCCTTTAGCTTCTGAGGGTCTCAGTCCCTAGATGTATATCGAGGTTAGCTCAGGGAACGTTCGGTTCTTGGGGGGTTCGGCCCCCACGTCAAACCTAAGGCTAACTCGCGAGGCGCCCAAGCTTTGGGATCTCGACCCAGCTTTTGGAGCCTTTAGCTTCTGGAGGTTTCAGCCCTTGGATGGATATCAAGGTTAGTTCAGAGAGTGTTCGACTCCTAAGGGACTCGATGTAACACCCCGTACCAAGAAAATATAGTAAAAATTTTCAAGTTTGACCATGAGAGGCTCGGGGTTGACTTTTTGTGTGGGTATGTGATGGCTTTGACTAAGGTACCGTTGCGTAGAGCTAGTTGATATGCGTTCGTAGACTAGTAGTACGCTCAATTCCGAGTTAAGACCGAGAAGTTATGGCTGAAATAACGTGAAGGACATTTTGGTAATTTGCTGTGGCAGGGTGAAAATTTCTATTTTGCTCCCTGCCTTTATTTGTAAAATGTACAGAAGGGTCTGGAAGGAGGCACGCACGCACCCCCCTGATTTCTTTCTCTCTCCTCCGGTCACCATGCCCGTCGGATTTTCGCCGGGATTGGCCCGTTTCCGGCGCCAATCAGCTGCGCCACCGCCTGGGCTTGGAAGCCCACTTGCCCGGCCACCTTCCCCTGTAGGCGGCAGTCCGTGAAGTCGCTCAGATCACCGGGAATCGAGCTCAAACCAGTTAGTGGGAAATTTTGAGATCGCCGGATTCCGGCGAGGCTAGGCCGCACCACCACCCGGAAAAGGTAGCCCGCACCTCCTACGTCATTTTTCCATCAATCCCTGCCCGTGGAAACCCCAGAATTCGCTGAAAAATGCAGAGGAACCGGCAGACCCGCGGCACCTCCGGTCGTCGGATTCCAGCGATTTCCGGCGATGAAATCTGTCCAGTCCCCCTCTTTTGGACCTCCCGAAGATAATTCCGATGTCCGTTTATCTCGAAGCTCCCTCGTGTGGACGGTGTGATTAAAGAATGCTTGGCCTAAGGGACTCGATGTGAGAGTGTGACCGAGTTTCTTGAGCATGGAAATGGTTACGGGGTATATTGTATATTTAGTTGTTATGAGTGAGAGTTGCGGGTTTGTCAGTTAAGAGTTGATTTGGTCGTGTGTGCGAGCTTGATTATATTGAATTAATTGATGTTGACGGTTTGAGAGCCGATTTGGTTTTATGGAAATAATGGTGAATTAGATTGGGTGATTTGAAATTCGGGATTAGTGAGAAATATTACGGAATATATTATATAGTTAAATCGTGTGTTAATCACTATGTGGATTCGGTTGTGTAGATTTGATTTTGTTGTGGATTAATTTTGTTAAATTAATTGTGAAATGGGTGGGTGATTAATTACGTTGAATTGTTGTGTATGTGAGTTTTGGTTATGAATAAATGTATGGATTTGATTGTATGGACGAGAACTGTTTGGCGAGGAATTATGCCGTCAAACTGCGGATCTTATTGTTTGTTAGGATGTTGGAAAGGCGATAATGGATTTAAGAGTGGCCAAATATGATAAATGAGATGTATGTATAAAAAAAATTCGAGTGTGATTGTCAGTAGCATATTCCGGCATAAATATACTTTTGGAACTACAGGTAGCTTGATCCCTATCTAAATAGGGTATGTAGGCAGCTCGGTTTATTTTAGACTGAGTCCTGCTACAGAGAATTATACAGTTAATATATTTTTATTTGAGGGCTGAGTCATCCTCTGAGTTGTGATTACTGTGGGGAATGTGTGCTGGTAGAATGAATACTGTTTAGGAACGCTTTTCCTTGCAGGTTGTAGACTATTTGCTTTTGGGGAGTGTTAGAAACAGCCGAAATGCTGCCGAAATTTCTAATAAAATTTTCGGTAGTAGAGAAAACCTTTCGGTCTGTTGGTTCTTTTTCGATTGAAAAAGTGACTTATCGGACTTTAACGACTGCTTGTGGCTTAATTGAAACATTAAGTCACACATGCAGGATCCAGTAGGGTTGGGTCCTGTCACTCGACCCCCAGGTCAAACCTGAGGCTAACTCGCGAGGCGTCTAAGCTTTGGGATCTCGGTTCAGCTTCTGAAGCCTTTAGCTTCTGGGGGTCTCGGTCTCTGGATTGATATCGAGGTTAGTTCAGGGAACGTTCAGCTCCTGGGGGACTCGACCCCCAGGTCAAACCTAAGGCTAACTCGCGAGGCGCCCAAGCTTTGGGATCTCGGCCCAGCTTCTAGAGCCTTTAGCTTCTGCGGGTCTCGGTCCCTAGATGTATATCGAGGTTAGCTCAGGGAACGTTCGACTCTTTGGGGATTCAGCCCCCATGTCAAACCTAAGGCTAACTCACGAGGTGCCCAAGCTCTGGGATCTCAGCCCAGCTTTTGGAGCCTTTAACTTCTAGGGGTTTCGGCCCCTGGATGGATATCAAGGTTAGTTTAGAGAGCGTTCGGCTCCTACGGGACTCGGCCCCCTGGTCAAACCTGAGGCTAACTCGCGAGGCGTCCAAGTTTTGGGATCTCAGCCCAGCTTCTGGAGCTTTTAGCTTCTGGGGGTCTTGGCCCCTGGATGGATATCGATGTTAGCTTAAGGAGCATTTGGCTCTTGGGGGATTCGGCCCCCAGGTCAAACTTGAGACTAACTCGCGAGGTGCCCATGCTCTGGGATCGGCCCAGCTTCTAGAGCCTTTCGCTTCTGGGGGTCTCGACCCCTGGATTGGTCTTGGGATTATTTTTTAGAGACAAACATTTAAACTTGAATATTTGTAGAAGAGGAATTTCATTTTATTGATAATATCATTTTCTGCGTGTACAACTCAAATGAAATTTCTTACAAGAGTTAGGGAAAATAAATTTTCAACTGTTCCGCATTCCATGGGTGTGCTAGAGTCTTCCCATCTGCTCTCTCCAATTGGTATGTCCTGGGTCAATTTATCCTCTTTATTTGGTATGGACCTTCCCAAGTTGGTCCCATTGCTCTAGCCCCATATTCTTTGGTATTTAATGTGATTTTTCTCAAGACTAGGTCACCAGGTTTAAATGTTCTTTGTTTGACCTTGGAGTTATAGTACTTAGCTGACTGCTGCTGATAGGTAGCTGCTCGCAACTGTGCCAAGTCCCTCGCTTCCTCTATTAAGTCCATATTTAGTCTCATTTGCTCTTTATTTTCTCATTCTTTAAAGTGTTTAGTTTGGAAGTTGGGCATTTCTATCTCAACAGGGATGACAGCCTCAGTTCCAAAGGCTAGAGAGAGAGGTGTCTCCCCTGTTCTGGTTCTTGGGGTTGTTCAATAGGCCCAGAGAATTTCAGGGAGCTTTTCAGCCCAAGCCCCCTTGTGTTTATCTAGCTTAATCTTCAAGTTTTGCTTGATAATCTTGTTTGCAGCCTCTACCTGGCCATTGGCTTGGGGGTGGAATGGTGAAGAGTAAGCTGCTCTAATCCCCAAACTTGAGCACATATCTCTGTAGCTATTGTTGTCAAATTGTCTCCCTTTATCCGTGACAATGGTGTGAGGTATCCCAAAGCGGCAAATGATTGACTTCCAAATGAAGCTGGAAGTCTTGGCCTCGGTGATCATTGACAGAGGCTCAGCTTTTACCCATTTTGTGAAGTAGTCGATAGCCACTATGGCAAATTTCACCTGCCCTATCCCATTGGAAGTGAACCAATGAGGTCGACTCCCCACTGGATGAACGATCATGGGGTCGTAACAGAGGTGAGCTGCTCCGGTGGTCTTCTATGGACATTGGCAAACCTTTGGCACGGGTCACACCTTCTCACAAACTCTCTTGCATCCCCTTGCATGGTGGGCCAGTAATAGCTTTGACGAACAATTTTATGTGCCAAAGATCGTCCCCCCGCATGGTTTACGCAAACCCCCTCATGGACTTCCCTTAGGACATAGTTCGTTTCATCTTTTCCTAAACATCTTAGGTAAGGCAAAGAGAATCCCCTTCTATATAAAACTCTGTTGATGAGCGTGTAATGTGGTGCTATGTACTTCAGTTTTCTAGCTTCCAGATTGTCTTCCGGCAGGGTAGCTTCTGCCAAAAATAATACAATAGGGGTTCTCCAATTTGGCCTCTCCTCGATAAGGTTCACTTCTGTTTTTACTCTGAAATAGTAGGCTGCCTCAAGGTCTCTACCGAGATTGTGCGTACCAGCTCAGATGCGGTTGCTGAAGCTAGCTTAGCAAGCAAATCAGCATTTGCGTTTTCTGCCCTTGGTATCTGGGTGATGTGGTACTCCTCGAATTCTTTCAACAACTCATTGGCCAGCCCTAGGTAGCTGATCATGCTTGCCCCTTAGCTTGATATTCTGAACTGACTTGCTTCACAACTAACTGTGAGTCTCTGTAGACATGTAGCTTCTGGACTCTCATTGACTTTGCCATTTTCAGCCCAGCAATCAATGCTTTGTATTCCGCCTCATTATTCGATGCTTTAAAACCAAGTCTGATTGCATATTCTAGCTTCACGTGATCAGGTGCTTACGTAGTCAGGTTGAAACTTGCTCCGCTTCAATGTTCATTGGCTGAACCATCTGTGTGTAAAGTCCAAAACGAGGTTAATTGAGAATTAGCCTTTTCACTATCCATATCCGGAGGGATTACCTCTCATTCTTCCGAGGTGGTGAATTCTACTATAAAATCAGCTACTGCCTGAGCTTTTATTGCTGTGCGAGGCTTGTATGATATCTCATACTGCCCTAGTTATATAGACCACTTGATTAGCCTCCCGGATGACTCTGGTTTTTGGAGTACTTGCCTCAGGGGTTAGCTGATGGGTACTGTGATTGAATGTACCTGGAAGTAAGGCTTTAACTTCCGTGAAGACATGATTAATGATAAAGCCAGTTTTTCGATGATAGGGTACCTCGTCTCCGCTTGCACCATAGCCTTACTGACATAGTAGGCCGGGAGTTGGGCTGTTCCCTCTTCTCGTATTAGGGCCACACTCATTGTCGTTTCTGATATAGCTAGGTATACAAACATCATCTCTCCACAAACAGGTTTGGACAGCAGCGGTGATGCGCTTAAGTATATTTTGAGATGAGCAAAGGCTTGCTCACACTCCTCAATCCAAATGAAATCCTTAGCACCTCTAAGAATTTTAAAGAAAGGCAAGCACTTGTCAGTAGCTCTTGAAACAAATCGGTTTAAAGTGGCTATCTTCCCTGTCAGCTTCTGAACATCCTTCACCTTCTTGGGAGAGGTGATCTCCATGACCACTTTGCTTTTGTCAGGGTTAGCTTCAATCCCTTGCTGATTCACCATGAAACCTAGAAATTTCCCTGAAGACACTCCAAAGGCACACTAGGCCGGGTTGAGCATCATCTTATATTTTCTCAAGATATTGAACATTTTGCCTAGGTAATGCAAATGTTCGGATGTCTTGACACTCTTTACCAGCATGTCATCCATATAAACTTCCATCGTCTTCCCAATTTGATCCGCGAACATTTTGTTCACCAGCCTCTGGTAGGTGGCTCCAACATTCTTGAGTCCAAATGGCATCGCCTTATAGCAGTATAAGCCGAGATTTGTGATGAAAGCGGTCTTATCTTGATCATCAAGGTGCATCCAAATCAAATTATATCTTGAGAAAGTGTCACAAAAACTATACAGCTCGCTTTCCTCAGTTGAATCGACTAATTGGTCAATTTTCGGTAGCGGGAAGCTGTCCTTAGGGCATGCTTTATTCAGGTCTGTGAAGTCGACACACATTTGCCATGCTCCACTGCTCTTCTTTACAAGCACTACATTTGCTAACTAGGTTGGGTATAGTGCCTCCTTGACGAGACCTGCTTTGAGAAGCTTTTCCACCTCTACTTTGACCGCTTCTCTTCTGCTTAATTGGCTTGAAACTCGGGTCCACATTTATCCTGTGCACGAACACCTCCGGGTCTATTCCAGGCATATCTTCATGTGACCTGGAAAATACATCTAAATTTGCTTTTAGGAACTCTACCAGCGCTTCTTTCAGCTCTAATGAAAGCATTGTTCCGATCTTCTTAATTCTTGTCGGGTCGTTTGGGTCTAGTTGTATGCTTACAAGCTCCTCTACTGGTTTTCCTCGAAACACTTCTTTCCTTCTGTCTTCCATGTCTTTGAATTCTTCTTCAGTTATCTCCACCTCTATCATAGATGGGTCTCTAGCCAACACCTCCATTTCTCCTCCAGAAGTTAGCAGAATACTCACTTCATCTGCGCTAGGTGGTGCTTTTGAAGTAATCTTTCCAAGGTGTAGCTCAGAACAGTTCTACTCGGAGGTCGAAGCTGGCTCAGAGCATTTCTGCTCGGAGGTTGGTGATTCAAACAGGTGATTCAGCTCCTTATGCTGCTGCTCAGGGCATTTCTGCCTAGAGTTCAGAAAGATGGGCAACGCTTCTGCATGCCCACCTTTAACTTAGAGGGCCATGGAATAACTCTGTCTTGACTCAAATTGATCCCCTCGCACTGTGCCTACGCCTCCGCCTTCAGTTGGGAATTTGATCATCAAGTGATAGGTGGATGTTGCTGCCTTTAAAGCATTTAGGGTCGGTCTCCCCAAGATAGCATTATAAGTAGATGGTGACTTTATCACCAAGAAGTTCACTAGGATAGTGGACCTATTTGGGGCTTCCCCGACCATAAAAGGCAGCTCGATCGAACTCTCAGGGAAGACAGTTCTCCAACGAATCCCATGAGCGGTGTCCGAACTGGCTTGATGATTTCTCTCTTCAAACCCATTGTGTCAAAGGCGGGCATGTACATGACATCTACAGAGCTCCCATTGTCGATGAGCATCCGATACACCATGTGGTTGGCAACTTGAGCTGTTATCACAATAGCGTCATCATGCGGGTGCTGAATTCTCATAGCCTCTTCATTCATCAAAGTCACATAGAAACTCTCCCTCCGAGTTGCCTTCACTGGCCTGAAAGTGCAGTTCACCTCATGATGCACGAAAAAGACTCTTAGCATCCCTCACGTATGCCTTTCTTGATCTGTTCGATTCACCTCCTACCCCAAGTCCACTCATGATTGTTCTCACATTTCAGAGGATGTTACCTGGGTGAAGCGACGGTGAAGCCGCCTCTCCCATTCCAACTTCCTCCCACCTTGGGAGAGCTGAAGTGTTAGGTCCTGCAGCTTTCGCCACAAAATACTTCAGCTGCCCTTTCCAAATTAAGGCTTCAATCTCGTCTTTAGTGGTGTATTCTTCTGTGGAGTTGCATTCTTTTGTGGTGTGCCCGAAATCTCTATGATATCTGCAAAACTTATTTTTTGTCTTTGAATTTGGGTGGTCCCCTCATCGGGAAGGGCTTCTTCAGCAGGTTACTTCCCTCGATTTGCATCAATACCTCTGAACGTGTTGTGTTGAGGGGGTGAACCTATCAAACTTGCTTTTAGGAAGTCAAAGTGCTGGGTTTATCTCCTCGTAGCTCATTTTTCTGTTCCGAGGAAAGGAACCCCTTTGACTCCTCTTAGCCTCAGATCTTCCGCTCCCTCCATTGCAACTCAAGTTCCTTCGAGATTGAATGATTTCTTCCACGGAGATGTGTTTGTGGGCTTCGACCAACATCTCAAAAAATGTCCGCGGTGGGTTTTTAGCTTTCGTTATGATGAAATCCTCGTCGCGGACTCCATCTTGCATAGCTTGCATAGCACGATCATCAGTAGAGCCTTCGATTTGTATTATCATGTCCCTTAAATCTCTGGACATATGCCTTCAAGTACTCTCTTTCCCCTTGAATGATAGATGACAAATGGAAGGGTGGCTTCTTCACCGGCTTGGCTTCTATAAATTGCGCCATGAAAGCGTTCTCCAGCTGGCTGAAAGAATCAATTGAGCTGGGGTGCAGGCTAGTGAACCAGGTCTGAGCTACTCCTCTAAGGGTTAGAGGGAAGGCTCGGCATTTGATGGCATCACTCGCTGCCTCAAATTCCATCCACACTTTGTAAGCTCCCAGGTGCTTTGTTTGGTCCCCCTAGCTTTCATAACTTCCCATACTTGGCATTTTAAAATCTTTAGGGAGGCTGGCCCGACATATCACTACTTCAAACGAGGAAGTTTCTTGTCTTGGTCCCGGCGCATAGGCATAGGGCTGCAAATGTGGGGCTCGGTATTGCTGCTTAATATGGAACCGTGCATTCGCTTCATCCTCAAACCTTCTTCTTTATGCTTCGAACATCTGCAGCTCCTCAACTTCAATCCTTCACTTCTACTAGGCTCAGATTTTTTGTCTCTCTTCCGCCCGTATCCTTTGCTTCTCCTCCGCTCGGATTAGCCTCATCTCCTCTTCTTCTTCGGTTTGCCTCATGCGCTCGTCCAGGGACACCGCTCACTCCTGCTCCTCTCGCTTTCGCCTCCTGGCTTTGAGAGAAACCTAGAGAACGCTGAAATCTAAACCATCATCTGGTGAGGAGAAAGCGTCGCTCACGGTTCTTAACTGCTGGCTGTTGAGCTCCTCTACTGGCTATTGAAGGACTGGTGACAGATAACTCCGCGTGGGGTTTCTCCTGGCTTCGCCTGGAGGTGGCCTTGGGTATGGCCTCGATGGTGCCATCCTTCCCTGGTCATGGCGCTGCGAGCCCTCAGTTATGATTCTCAGCTCCTTTCCCGGTGCTCCTTCATCTTTTCCTAAGGTCAACGTGGTCTCGTGGAGAATCTACTGGAACTGGGCTCCTCGTGGCCTGAGAAATAAGCTCACGATCAGTTTGCTGCTGGTTCTCAAGCAATCCTACAATATGCTCCATTTGATTCTCCAAGTCAGAGATTCGAGTTCGCTTCTAGCATGGGGCTACACGCCTCTCACTTATCCTCTGGGCTGGTGGAGGCAACTGCGTAGGTGGTAGGCTCGGTTTAGCTACTAGAACGGAGGTCCCTCAGTTCAAAACAGAACTGGTCCTCACAGGTCGCATGCCTCCGGTTCCTCTATTGGACGGCTTATGTCTGTCCATTGTGCCTTGCGGTTCCAAGTGGGTGTTTGGCATCTCTTCTCGGCTTAACACCAGCTAAACTCAGTCAGTAGGTTATATGCCTATTCGGAGGTGAAGGCGATTGGGTTTGCCTCTGTCTGGAGTTGGTCTGTCTTCACTTCTGTCCACTGATGATTAGCCTCAGCTTCCGTCTGGATTTGGCTTCCACTAATCTGCGGAAAAAGTTTTATACTTAAGATAAGAGGAAACAAGGCTGGTTTCTTCAAGATCAAATAGGAGATTTTTTCTACAGATGGCGCCAATATGTTGTGGCGATTTTTCAGAAGCTGTCCCCACGTCCTTGAAGCTACGACCAAGCCCAGTAAAATAAATAAAAATCGGTCAAAGGGGCACCGGTGTGGTGACCGACATTTCCTCTTCGAAGCTTAAGTCAGCCATTGGACTCATAAAGAAATAAATAATATTAAAATAGCATGGAAATAAAGGGAAAAGAAGGTGAAGAAATCGGTCCAAAAGGAAGATTTTAGGCTCCGGTGGAACTATTTGGCCGGATCCGTGAATAGTGTTGCCTCCACTTGGCTATGCATGAGGAAGCTCGGACAAGACCAAGAATTTTTGGTGGGGGAGATCCAAGAAAATGGCAGCTCCTCGATTTCTCAAAGTCAAAAGAAAAGTGATCCCCTTCTTTCCTTGTCTTTTTCCTTTTTAACCCCCTTTTCAATGGCCAAGAATCAAACCCTAAAAGACCCCATTATATGGGTGACACCTAGCCCTATTCCCATTGGTCCTTGGGCTTAGGGTTTTGTTTGTAATAAATGTCTGGCCCACCACAATGATTGAGTATTTATTAATTGCCCAAATAATAGAGTATTAAGCCCGTAGGCCAAAAATACCTACAACAACTTTAACCAAAAAAACTTAAAATATCCAAACTTTAAATGTATCTAAAATATTTTAGGTTAAGATCAAGTTTTGTATTTATTTTTTATGTGTCAATATCACAGATATTGCCCAACTTGTGTCCCAAATATTAAAGTCATATAATTCAAAAATATTTTTATTTGTAATAGAAAAAAATGTAAAAACAATTATTTAATGTAATAATATCAATATTGATTTATAATTTACCAACCAATAAATTTTTTTAACTATTTAATAATTTTGATCAATTTCCTTTTTATTTAATTTTTTTCCAAATAAAACTTATGCGGTACCTTTTTGTATCTTTTTTGTATAATTATTGATAATGTGATTTGGATAAAAAATGCTAGCCAATGTTGTGGATTGGGTTTAGGTATAGTTTTAACTTTAGATATAGTTTATATATATTTTTGCAATAAAATTTAAAAACTATTAACCAAAAAAAATTAATAAATAGTTGGAAATCTTATTGGCTGGTAAATTAGGAATCAATAGTGATACTATTACATTAAATAAAAATTTATACTTTTTTTCAATTATAAATATAAATATTTTTTATTTTTGTGAACTTGAAATTAGGAACACACAAGTTTTTTTCTTTGCTGGAAAAAACATGGGTTTCATTAAACAAAACCAAAAAGGGAAAGGCATCTTCCTCAAACATAAGAGGCAGCCCTTGCTTAGACAGAATGATCACCTCTCTTCTCAGTAGCAATTATATCACAAAACAAGGGAGGAAAACATTCCTCACTAATCAAACCACAAAAGTCGTTTAGAGCTGCCCATTTACTCATGGGAAGCTCTATTACAATCCCGTTTACACCAAGAGAAGTTAATGTAATAAAAAAATTCACATAATTTTAATATCTCCTTGAGCATAGTAGCTGCTGTCCAATGGCAACTTGCAATTTTATCTCCGATTAGCATCTGAACGACGTTCTCAGCATCGGTTTCGCACCAAACTACTTTCCAACCATTCATGACACATAAAAGGAGGGTTTGTTTGATAGTCCACATCTTAGCAATAAAAGGATCTCTCGTTGTAGCTCTAAAGGAGTGTGCTTCCAATATTGCTCCCTTACTATTTCGAACAACCAAGCTTAAATAACTACCATTATGCCGAACTGCCACATCTGTATTAATCTTCAGCATTCCCTCCCGAGGAACACACAAGTTGGGCAAAGTACGTGATATTGGTACATAAAAAATAAAATACTTGATTTGACTTTAGCCTACAAAATTTTACATAGATCTAAAGTTTGGACTTTTTGAGCTTTTTTCTTTTTAGAACAATTGGCGCAGATGTTCTCTAAACTTTCACGCAGTTGGTTTAGTCTCTATATTGTTATGCCAAATGCCCTTTAATAATTTGACTTGTTAAAACTCGCACCATGCACATGACGAAATAGTAATAGTCAGAGAATTGACAAAAATAAAGAATAAGGATCTTTTGTGCACCACTAATGTGAGTTCAAGGACTTTACTGCCAAATAAAAAGTTCAGAAGTTAAATTACCAAAAATTTTAGGGTTAAAGAGGTAAAAGTGCCATTTACCCTAAAAATAATTAAGTAAATAAAAAAAAAATGATTTTTGTCACCAATAGTAATAGATAACCAGTATAACATATATGCAAGGATGAAAATATCGGTATCGACGGAAATATCGAAGGTTCAAAATACGAAAATATCGATGGAAATATCGACAGAATATTGATATCGATAAAAAAATAAAAGAAATGACTGAAATTTATAGAAAAATATAGAAATTTTTGATGAAACTTCAGGATATGCTTATTTATTAGATACTTTATCAATTTAACTATAAAAATTGGAAAAATATTGAGTGGAAATCATATTTATCATAATTAAGAGGTTTATAATATCCGCTGATAAGAACAAAAATGTTATTAATTAAGTAATGAATTATTCATTAATCAAAATAATAATATAAGTACATGATTACTTAAATATAAGTCAATACCACATAGAATTTCTTGGTGGTTGAAAATTTTTACTCTCATCCTCATCCTCATTTCTAGTTGTGTATTGAGAAAAATATTGATCAAAAGACACTTATCCTTGATAATTTTGCATGTAATTGTTAACATGCCAACCATATGGATTTAATATTTCATGTGAGTGTATTTGCTAATAGTCATGATATGGATATGATGTTGATTGGCTTTGTTCATAACTACTAGCCCTTGATAGTTGAGTTTGAGAATATATCCATGAGTTATTACTTGATGACATTCCATAACCATCCATGAAATAAGAGTTATAGTCACCTTCAATTCTCATTGATCCAAAATTTGTAGAAAAAGATTCATCTTCTTGTTGTGAAATAAGGGTCATTGTTTTTTTTTATTGAAGACTAAATGATGGATGTCTGATTCTTTCACGTGAGCAATTATATTTGTAGAAAAAATGATTACAAATAAAAAAATAATACAATTTTATAATTGTAGATAATTTACGTGATAAATCATATAAGTTATATGATTAGATTATGTGAGTTTTAAACTTTTAATCAAATAATTTTTTTAACTTGTTGAAAATTTAAACCAAAATAATATTCTTCTTTCTTCATTATAACTATTTTTTATTTTAAAATTGTAATAATTGTTTTACATTTTTTTTAATTGTTTCAATTTTGCTTTTAAATTCCAATTCGCCTAATTATATTTTAACTTAAAATATATCATCAATAAATACTTATAATTTAAAAAATACTCAAATATTTATAAAAATATATCATATTTTTAATTTTAAATTTTAACAATCTAAATTTTCCTGAAAATTTCAGAAATTCCATGGAAATATCGGAAATTTCCACAGAAATATCAAAAATTTCCATGGAAATTATGAAAATTTTGACCAGTTTATGAAGTAATTACCATGGAAATTTCGACGGAAATATCGCAGAAATATCATAAATTTCCTTGGAAATTATGGAAATTTTGACCAAGCAATTACTATGAAAATATCGACGGAAATATCAGCGAAATATCAGAAATTTCGACGAAAATTATAGAAATTTTACCCTTTTTTTGTATGGAATTATTTTCGGTGTGTAGAAAAAATTGCTGAAATTTCGCCGATTTATTTGATTTTTTTTATCCATGCATATATGCTAGTTGACATTTTAAGTAATTATTATTATGGAAGTATCGAAGAAATATCAAAAATTTTGACGGAAATTATGAAAATTTTACCCATTTTTTTTAAAATGAATTTATTTCGGGATGATGAAAAAATCAAAATTTTGGAATTTTCAATTTTTTCATCATTGGTTATATTTAAATTCCAAGATAAGTACAATTATGGTAAACATTTTTTGAATTATATTCCTTTCTTAGTGGAATGCTAGGTTGTATTTGTATGCAAAAGATATAGGCTATTAGGATATATACGACCTATGTGCATGAGTGTAATAAATCTTTCTTAGTCCATTATGATGTCTCTCTCTACACATCGTGGTTTGCGGCTAAATCCAAAGAGCAATACAGCATTTACGTAGAGCATATATAGGATATGACTATTTACAATTCCCACATTGATGACTACTAATTAAGTTTTCTATATATATATTTGAAGGTGATGATTTGTACTTAATTTATTTGTCCCATGCATATTACACAATAACTAACCTCAAATTTTCAGAATTATATGCAGTAACCATATATAAACTTCAATGTATTTAATGACAACTTTGTTTAAATATTTATGCAAACACCTATATATATATTTTTTTTATTATTTAAAAATAAAGAAAATAGATATATCACTATCTTTTTCGCTCATTATTTTTCTTCGTGCACTAGTGTACTTCCAATTTTTTTTTACCCAAATTATATTAGTCTATTAAGAACAGTAAACATTTAATGAAAAGTAGCATGGGGTCCTTACGAACACAGAGTACAAACAAAATGATCATTTACCTATTCACATTTACTATAAAATATTTAACAACATTATTTGATCCAAATGAAATTCCAGCAAAAAAAAGAAGGGAGCTTAAAATTCTTCTTAGCCTAAACCATATTAACTAATTATAAAAAAAGTAAAATAACTTTTCAATTAAAACTAGCACGGGTCCTATTAAGCGAGTATATTAATCAATTACCTCATATATATGTTGTACTATCTATATAAAATCTTAACCACTTGCTAGCGAAACTAGCTAGCATCTAGCTAAATATAAAAAAATAAAAAATAAAAATAGCTGTGGTGCTTATTCATGAATTATTAAAAGGGACTATACAAATCATCATAATTGGACAGATCATCTTCATGCATATATTTTTTAAAATAATCTACAAATACAGTCTTAGCAGACAATACTATTCGCTACTTAATTAGTAAAGTTACGCATTAAATAGTAGTGGACGATGTCTTCCAAAGTAGTAAAATTGTACATAAATAATATATATAATTGCTATGAAATCTATCTGTTGGAAGCTCAATAGGTAAGTTTTTTTCTTTTTTGATTTTTTTCTAAACTAATTATTTTTAATTGTTATAAAATTTAAAATTTACAAAAATCAAACAAAAAAATAACCTAAACATATAACATCATACTTAATTATTATATTTTATATAAAAAAAAATTTAAACTTTACTTGAAATGCTATAAAATTTAAAACAATATAGAAAAAAAAAATATTTATTAAATAGTTTATAGAGCGCAACTATATTTATATAAAAAATATGTATATCTGCCAGATAAGTTACTTTTGATGCACAAAATTTGTGTCAGGGATTTTTTTTTTTTTTTTATGAATGTCAGGGATTTTTACTGCAGAAGTGAAACCAGTTAATTAATGTCACCCTGATAAATAGATTAGAAAGTTCCTAAAAGTTTTGATGAAAGAATCCTAGGAAAAGCGTAAGGGAAAAAAAAATTAATAGTGATATCGATTTTGATTTTATAAGAGAATGACAGTTGATTTTTTTTGATAATTAAGAATGACAGTTGATGGAAAGACACTATGTATATAAATATATATTACGGATCGATGTAACAGACACCTACGGATATATTTATATTATTTACAGTGGCTATATTATGATTATATATATGTTTTTTCCATAACAGGTAGTCCTATTAACATCAGGAACTTTAAAGTTTGTCACTGTTTATTCTTGTACCATCAATGTTTACTGATAGCGATACAAAAACTTAACGAATTAATGTTGAGAAAAATAAAAAATAAAAAAGCTTTTTAGGTGAGAATTAATTCAGTAGCTTTTTCTTTTTCTCCCAGTCTTTCCAGGCCTACATATTGCTTCAAACATTAAGATTGTCTTTTTATTGGAATTAAAGGGTTATTAGTAATCACTACATTAATTCTTTAATTTATTGATTTCCATACCTTTTTTTTTTTGGTAAATATTTTCATACCCTTTGTATGTGCTTGTGTGCGTGTGTGTGTATACGTATATGTATATATATTTATTTATTTATTTTCTCTGTAGTTTGTTGTTCAACTTTTTATTTGTTTTATTTTTTAATGCCACCTATAATAATTATTGAGTAATAAATGTTTCTTAATTAAATTTTGTATAGATCGATCCTTTGAAACATTCAAAAGGCATGCAGTTTGGGTTAAAAAAATGAAAAAAACAAAGGAAATTAAATTATAAAATACAGGTGGCAGAGGCAACACGTAAATAAATACAAAATCCCAGCTTGCACACACACACAAAGGTATACATAGAGTATACACAAACACACACACACACACTATTTGCATACATTACAAATTAATTTGAACAGGTTTCATTTAATTTTCCTTTTTTTATTTGAAAAGAATATAACTTTTTATTGGATAAATATATGCTTTATGTTGGAATTTTCTATATGCATGAATGTATAAGGTAAAATGCTATTTTACAAATAATTTTTTTGGTGGGGTAAATAATGTAGAAAAATATACATATTACATTCGTAAGCATTAAAGTAGGTGTTATGGTGGTTGGTCCTGTGTTCCTTAGCAATTTAATTGCTTTATCTTTAAACTCTGGCATCCAACCACACAAAAAAAAAATATCCCAAGAATTTTTTTTTATAAAAAAAGTTAGAAATTATTAATTTTATAAAATAAAAATAATTTATGAAAAAGACAAGGAGATATTTAATATTGAATTGAAAAACTGGGCCCCTCTACTACATCCCTCTTCTTCATCACCATCCTCTTATATTTATTTTATTAAGCTTTGGTGGAAGGAGACATTTCCTCGTTTTTCAGCTGTTTGTATCTTCTGACAAACTTTTGAAATTGCATTTCATTGAATTATACCATATAAAATCTCCATATTTATATAAATATATAATATACATATATTTTTAATTAATAGCACAGACCTATATTTTCTCTCTCTCTGAAAAAGTTTTTTGTTTCTCATCAAAGGGTGCCTGGATGCATCATTTGATTTGAAAGGGGAGGGTCAAATCAGAAGAAGTTCTTCTGTTTTGATCAATTCGCAGGTACTTCAATCCCAAAAAGCCACAAAAGAAGAGAAAATATAATAATTTTCTCAGGAAAAATTTTACATCTTTCAAATTTTATTTTATTTAAAAAAAATGGTAATTGTGTGGATAATGAGGTGAATAAAGATGGGTATCTTTTTCTGAGCCTTTTTAACTCCATCTCTCTCTTTACTCTTCTTTTTCCTTTTCAGTGGGGAAGTTGCAGAGAGACATTTTCAAGTCTGACACAGAGCTTTCTCTCTATATCTATATGTGAAGGGACTGATAAATCCCTTGGAATAGGTATATAGATCATACTATACTCATACATGATATAGGTGGGTGTTGCTGTTTTAGTGCTGTGCTTCTCTTTTTTTCATTTGTATCTCTCTCCACCATGTATTTTAGCCATAACTGTTTATTTGCTTTCTTTTTCTATTATCAAATTTTTCATGTGGGTTTTTGGGTGGTCATTGTTTTGTAAGTGAGAAAATTCTTGTTTCCTCTCCTTTCCTTTGCAGTGGTAACTGGCTGATGATGATGATGAAGCACGTGCATACTCATCAGATTTCCATCACACCACCACCAGGTACCGATATTATTAACTAATACTATAATCAATTCTTTTCACCATATCTCAATCACTGTACCTCTTTCTCTCTCCTCCTCTCCTTCTCTCTCTCTCTCTCTCTTTCTGTCTTTCTTCTTCTATATAAACCCGACGCAGTTTCATATTCTGCTTCCCTTTGCTCTTTGCTTCTACTTTTTCAAGCCAAACATTTTTTTACCCTCTTTTCTTTTCAAAACCATGGGAAACTCAGAATCCGAAAGCAGATTTAGCTTGATGGATGATATTCTACTTTGTAAATTTTATCTACTTTGTGAATTTTGAATCTTGGGTTGATGGCTTCGTTCGGAAAGACGTCCTCAAATATATATACTTTGAGAAATAATATTCATCATCGTTAATTTTCTTGGCTTTTGATTAATTTCCCAGGATTTATCTGAGAGAATACAAGATCCTCGAGCACAAAAGTCCCTCTGGATTTCCAATTCTCAGTCATATATATACCAGCAATTGCTAAATGGGTTGATTTACAAACTCAGATTCATTCATAAATAAATAAAAGGTACAAAATTCACTCGTGTGTGTGAGTGAGTGTCTCTGTGTGTATGTGTGTGTGGATTGGATGTGTACATATATATATATATAATTATACAGTTAGGAAGCCTAACAAACTAACTAGTCTGTTTTCAGTGAAGTAAAGGATTCAAAGGGGATAAATATTTTTCAAAGATCGATGGCGACGTACTATCATGGAAACTCGGAAATCCAGGCAGCTGATGGATTGCAGACACTCGTACTTATGAACCCTGCTGGCTACGTCCCCTACTCCGACACACCACCACCGCCTCCGACCGCCCCCAGCAACCTTATCTTCCTCAATTCGCCCAACTCGCTCGCTCACCCTCCTGCAAATCTCACCCACGCGCCGCCATCGCACACCCAGCAGTTCGTCGGTATTCCGCTTCAGGCAACCGCCTCACAAGACCCCCACTCCCAATCCATGCACGCCCACCACGAACTCTCCGCCCTGCATGGCTTCATGCCGCGCCTCCAGTACAACCTCTGGAACTCCATAGACCCTCAAACGGCGGCGCGTGAGACACCACGCGCGCAGCAGGGTCTGTCTCTGAGCCTCTCGTCGCAGCAGCCCGGGTACGGCTGTTTCCGCGGCGGAGAGCGTGAGGTTGCGCCGCAGAGTCAGGCGCCGGCTGTTTCGGGTGAGGATATGCGGGTTTCGGGCGGGTCGACTTCGTCGGTTTCGGGTGTTACGAATGGCGTATCGGGCATGCGGAGCGTGTTGCTGAGCTCCAAGTACTTGAAAGCGGCTCAGGAGCTTCTCGAGGAGGTTGTTAACGTCGGTAACGGAATCAGAACCGAAACATCAAAGAAGAGCGGCGGACTGCATAGTAAGATTATGGGGGAATCTTCGGCCACCGTTAGCGGAGACGGCTCGATTGGCGGCGAAGGAAGAGGGGAGCGAGCGGCGGATCTAAGCACTGCAGAGAGGCAGGAGATTCAGATGAAGAAGGCCAAGTTGATTAGCATGCTTGATGAGGTATTTATGATCGAAATGGAAAATGAGGTTCTGCTTTCTCAATTATTAAAATCCAATTTCAAGATTTTTAATTGAGTTTTTAATTTTCTGGTAAAACTGTTTTTCTTTTTTGTTGGTTCAGTTTTATGAGATTCGAAACCAATGAAAACAAAAAAAATCAAAAAATTTCCAAGTTTTCATTTACTTTTTCATGTATTGGCTCCCACAATTTGAAAGAAAATTAATATTTTTTTCTTTCTGGCTAGTAGATTGATAATTGTAAATTCAAATATTTTGGTCATTTTCTCCAAATAGCAAACATTAATTAGATTCTGACAGGGTTAGAATTAACAGAGATCTTCATGTTTTTTCAATTTATAAACTTTGTTTTCATTTTAGTGAACGTTAATTAATTAAGTTATTTTTAATGATTGAAGGTGGATCAGAGGTACAGACAGTATCACCACCAGATGCAGATCGTAATTTCATCGTTTGAGCAAGCAGCTGGAATAGGATCGGCAAGAACATACACGGCGCTTGCACTTCAGACAATCTCAAAGCAATTTCGTTGCTTGAAAGACGCCATTACAGGACAAATTCGAGCTGCAAACAAGAGCTTAGGAGAAGAAGATTGCTTGGGAGGCAAAATTGAAGGTTCAAGGCTCAAATACGTGGACCATCACCTT
Organism: Ochetophila trinervis; assembly: GCA_003254975.1. NCBI lineage: Eukaryota > Viridiplantae > Streptophyta > Magnoliopsida > Rosales > Rhamnaceae > Ochetophila > Ochetophila trinervis. Next base: position 5,827 of record QANX01002149.1, on the reverse strand, counting down.
AGACAGCAGCGAGCCCTCCAACAGCTGGGAATGATCCAGCAAAATGCTTGGAGACCCCAGAGAGGACTGCCCGAAAGATCTGTTTCTGTTCTTCGTGCTTGGCTTTTCGAACACTTCCTCCACCCGTAAGAAGACCAATTCTCTTTTAACTATTCTCCAAAATTCCCATTTTTATTCGTCTCCTAAACTTTCTATATTCAATTGCTTTCGACAACTTTATGCTGAAAATATGTTGGATTTGTCATTCAGATATCCTAAGGATTCAGACAAGCACATGCTCGCTAAGCAAACAGGGCTTACTAGGAGCCAGGTAACCCCACAAGTCTTTTCTATTTTGGTCTGGTATTTTGATTTATGCGTTTATTTTTTCCTTATATTCATGGCTTAGATCTGTGCTTAATTTGCAGGTTTCTAATTGGTTTATAAATGCTCGAGTTCGGCTCTGGAAACCAATGGTGGAGGAAATGTATGTAGAGGAGATCAAGGAGCAAGAACAGAATGGATCGGCTGAGAAAATGAGCAAGAGCAATGAGGATTCAGGATCAAAATCCACAGCTCCACAAGAAAAAAGTCACACTGAGAATCAAACAGCTAGTTTCAATTCCAAACAAGAGAATTCCGCAGCTCAGAATGGTCCTCCAGGAATTTCGATTTCCACACCTTCAGCATCTCCTAGTGGAGGAAATGCTAGGAACCAGTCTGGGTTCAGCCTCATTGGCTCGTCAGCATTGGAAGGTATAGGTTTTACTCAAGGTAGTCCAAAGAAACCAAGGAGCATTGAAATGCTTCACTCCCCACATAGTGTCCCATCTATTGGCATGGATATCAAGCCTGGAGAGGTAAACAATGAGCAAATTTCTATTAAATTTGGGGATGAGAGGCAAAGCAGAGATGGGTATTCATTCATGGGAAGCCAAACCAACTTTATTGGAGGTTTTGGGCAATACCCAATTGGGGAAATTGGCAGGTTTGATGCAGAGCAGTTCACACCAAGGTTCTCAGGCAATGGTGTTTCACTCACTCTTGGTCTCCCTCACTGTGAAAACCTATCTTTATCAGGAGCCCATCAAAGTTTTCTTCCCAACCAAAACATTCAATTGGGAAGAAGAGTAGACATTGGTGAAGCCAATGAATTTGGTGCTTTGAACACTCCCACTCCTCACTCCTCGGCTGCATTTGAAAACATCAATATCCAGAACCGAAAGAGGTTCGCAGCGCAATTGTTGCCCGACTTTGTGGCATGATAATGGTGATGGTGATGGTGATGGTGATGATGAATGGAATAAGACCTTGAAGAAAACAGAGACAGAGACGGGCATGGTTTCAGGGTCTCTCTCTCCGCCTCCGTATTTCTTTTCTCAATTCCCTCCAAATACGAGGGGAAAAGGGAAGTGCATGTTAGTGTAAAGAAAGAAGAATTTACATAGTATAGGTTTATACTTTACATAGAATCATTTCAGTTAGTAGACAGCTTAGGATTTGAGAGCATATGCTTGAGGATTGTATATTATTTTTGTTAGTTTTGAAGATGGATAGATGGATTGGTGTCATAAAATTTGGGTAATTGGGTATATATACCAATATATATTGTTTTTAGTATCTAGCTGTGTGATTTTGTATTTCATCAATGAAAGGTAAATTAGGAACAAAAGTAAAATGCTAATTAGTTTACTTGAATAAGTTCGGAGGAATGCAAAGGAAAAGAAAAGGCTGAAACTGAATTTCTGTTTCCTTTGGTTAGAACATAAGAAAGAAACTTTGAATTCTGATTGTTTTACCGGTATCTCCATACTGTTGAATATTCTGCAAAAATTCCAAACTTCCATTTCCCAGTTGTATTTCTTTAGCAAAGAAAATGAAATTGCATTCATTCAAACTCAAAAACAGTTTTCATGGTAAGCCAGAGAAAATATCTAAAATTCAATGAACATTTCTGTGGCAGTAGCTGAATATGTCTGAAATTTTCTGTATGAGTCTGAACATCTATTGGAAACGCAACTCAAATTATTGATTGGTTGAAAAATTCAATACGTTAATAATTGGTGGACACGAGGACCCCAATGAGGTCCTTTATGGTTGCGGAAATAGGAGAAAAAGTTATTGAAATAAGATAATATCAGCAAGCATAAGACAAAATACAAGAATAACCAATCTATCTTACAACACTATTTAACCCAATACGAGGGGTTGTAAAGGGAAATAAGCATTGTTTATTTTGGATAAAATATGTTTACTATGTTATTTTAATTATTTGTTTTAAGATTTCTTCTCCAACAAGGTACTTTTTTCAATAACTTTTGCTATTAAAAAAGGACCATTGTGGAAAAACTTTCCACTTAACCCTATATTATATTTTTTTGGGTGTGATTATGACTAATAGCATTCTGATTATTCAACAGGAAATCTGCATTAGTAACTGTTCATTCACAAGCACATCAAAATGCTTCATCGAAAACCCTTGCTCTTGTGGACCTAAAAGTCATGCTTGGAGAAGACATATGTACATGTACCTAAACAACCAAAATCTATTAGAGCTTGAGCAGGTTAATTACTTAAACTAATTCAATAAAGTTGAATTTCATAAAATTGATGTTAGTTAATAACTCCACCAGGTGTCCTTCAAATAGGCATGCCACATAACCTGGTTCACACCCACCAGAACATGACAAATGCCTCTATAAAAAAAAAAAAAAAAAACATAGCCGCGTGTACATGCACACAATTATATAATATTTGTATATGAGTGTATGTGTTTATATATAAACATTAAAAATGCTAATGCTGGAGATTCAAATTTCTCAAATCTTTCCCAAATAACATGGTAAGTTCTATGGTATTGCCAGTAACTGAATAGATTTTTTTTTTCAGACTTTTATTCATATATTGAAGTGGCAACCCATGACTCATTGGGAAATAATTACAAAAGCCGAAATTTGAAATATGCAGAATCTTCCAAATATATAAAACCGTTTATATAGTTTTGCTAATCATCATGCTCAAAAAGGAATTTACTATTAAAAAATGCCCAGACCTCACTTTAAGGAGTGAGCTTGATTTTCAAACACTTCTGACATTAAACAGCTCAGCAATTTCTTTTTACAATTAGATACGAATTTTACTACTTTACAATTCAAAATGTGTCGCAAGTCTTTCAGCTAGACTACTCATCACAGCATAGAATCAAAATTTACAGTGGACAAAAACAGGGCCACTTATCTGAATCGGGTTTCTAGATTTTAAAAACTAATTCCTCTTCGTTCATTAATTTTCACAATGAAAGAATAGTTTCATGTTCTTACTACTGCCTTGAGGAAGAAGGGTTGTCAAAATTAGAGCCTGATAAAAGGTGAGAAAAGGTTAAGCAAAGCAGTCAAAATGCATGGGTTTTTTCATGGTTTACCCCCATTGAAGATAGTCTTCGTTTGGCAACCTTGGATCTGTAGCACCAAATTTCAAATGCCTCAGTCAGGTCTGGATATTGAACATGCTCAGTTCCCAACCATTCAGTTAAAATCTCTGCCTGATCCTCTGATGGCAATGCAGGAACTATCGTAACAAAAGTGGACTCCAGGGATTGCCACAATTCACCATCAACTTTGAGTGTCACTGTATCATCATCATCATTAATCGTAATAGAATCAATCAGAGGTTTTGCAATCCTAACAAAAGGAAGCCATATCTTCACCATGTGAAGCCGCTTCATTGTTGGCAAAATGACAGTTCCATACCCTATTGCCTCTAGAACCCGCGATGCCACCTCAATAACCTTCAACTTTGTCTCAATTACTTCAGGTGTTTGACTTGCTTTCTCTACAACCTTGACTATCTTATCTGATGCATCTACCCAATTATTAACAAAATCCCTCAAAATTTCCAACTTATTCAATATCTGATAAGCCCATAACAAATCCGCCAAAAGGGATTGAAATTGTTGCATTTTGCCTTCCTCGGAAATTGATTCCACGGCCTCACATAGCATAGCTTCTAATAGACTATTAAGCCTTGCAAATAGTCTTTTTATAGATGTGCTTACCTCAGATTTTATCTCATTATCAGCTATTAACAAAGGGGCATCATCATCTTCGGTTAGCATGTAGTCAAGCTGTTCTTGGGCAGAAGCCTTGAGATCATTCAAGGATGGAGGAGGAGATGATGTGGCAAATTGGACAGCGGAGAGAAAAATTCCCACAATGGATGATAGATTGACTGGTTGGAGACGAGCAAGGATTGATTCCACTTCTGATCCCATGCATGGTATGATTTTAAGAATTTCCTCCTCCTCACCCTCTTCCCAGGGAACTGCTTCCAAGTAGTTCACACAAGCAGTAATTATTTGTGGACATCCAAGTTTGACTGCCACCTGAAGAATGCCTAGAGCATTTTTAACGCCGTGCCACATGTCATCAACAGGGCCATCAATGATAACATAGAAAAGGCGAACAACAGTGACATGGTAATCAAAGTCAGATTCTTCACAGTAAACCTCAACACAATTGCGCGAATCAATAATCTGACATGTTGGCCAAATCTCAGAGAGGCGTTCAGAAAAATACTTGCACTTTTGAATGAGGATATTGGAGTGACAATATAACCAATCATCTCGGCCCTCCTTTGTCCGTAACCTCACTACGACATCACTGGTTGATCTGTCACCAATCCTGTTAGGAGTACTTTTGTCAGAACCCTGAAAGAAAATAAATGTCAAAGGAACGAAAAAGTTACAAGGGAGATCAATTTCAACTACTAAACTAGTGAGTTTGAAAGATAATAAACAAAAAAACAAAAGCAAAAAACATTTTGAATGCATTACATGACATTAACTTACAAGTTTAATTACACAATGCCACATCACTGATGAACATATTAACAAGGATATGGCATTAACTTTTGGAGTTCAATTCCATAAAACTTCGTTTCATTAACATACATATTAACGATGTCCGTATTATTCAAATGCAATACTGAACAAAAGAAGTTGAAGTAGTCAAACCACATTGGTGTGGTTTAATTGTAAAGGACCAAACATGCAAAGTAAAAAGAGTAAAGAAAAAAATCAGTTATTGTGCATTTCTGCAATGGAAAAAAGCAAAAGAAGGGCATAGTAGTTAACACTTGAAAAACACAAAAGGAAAAAAAAACATAAAATTTATAAGAATAGTTTGGGGAAACTTACGAGGGGTTCCATTGAAGCAATTAGCACAAATGAGTACACCTTTGACACATCATGTCAACTGCACATAAATGAGATTCAATAAGAAACAAAAAGTAGGATATGGATAAAACTTCACCCTATCCATGTTTAAAAACAGAGAAACAATCAAAATTCAACGTTATCAAGGCAACAGCCAATTTTTGTAACTACTTATTAGTTTCATTGTTAAAACCCATTTGCACAAGGTAATTGGACTGTTTTAGGACAAAAAGCAAGCACAAGGAGCACATTCAGAGATAAAAATAAATTGGATTAAGCACAGGAGCACCTGCGGTTGTAACATGAAATCGGCAGTTTGACCTTTATTTGTAAAACCCACATTTTTTATTTTTTCCTAAGTGCATATTTCATTTACAAGCTCATCTTCCTCCTAAGAAAAGTGAGTAGCAACACACTAAATTTTGTTTTCAAAGACCATGAAGATTCTGAACCACAAAATGATTCCAATACATTTCGATTGTAGCAAGAAGTTCATATTCCATTGAGAGCTAAATCCCCACCATAGAAAAGAAGCCCAAAAAAATAATCAAGCTCAGCGTAAATCCAATCAAGAATTAAAAGGATAGCTGCTAAAAAAAAAAAAGATAAAAACGTTGAAGATATAAATAAGAAATG
>QANX01002147.1:182958-204216 GCA_003254975.1 Ochetophila trinervis | reverse complement strand
GCTTTATTCACTCCGACCCCATGCTCATTGTATATTACTTCCCCAAGTTCGCCACTAGCAACTTGTCTACGAATGTTTTCTAATTTCAACGGTCCTCTCCCTTTCTTTTGCTTCCTACTTGAGGAAGAGTCTTGATCATTAGGATTAGTGGGATCTTGATTTAGATCCATATCTACAAAAAAATATATCAACATTATNTATATATATATAACAATTTATAAATAAAATAAATTATTAAAAATAAATTTAATCACTAAAATTAACTTACTAATTTTTTAAATTAACTTACTTGCTTATTAATCGCTTAAAATCAATATTAGCTTTGGTGTTGGCGGAATCAAAAAATCAAATATACCCCAAGTACGGGTTCATGACACCAAGCGTCCAATGAGCACTGAAATAAACGTTAATATTAAAAATATATAATATACTATATATATTTCAATATATATATATATTCATTATCCAATATACAATATATTCATNTTGTACCGACAATGATATGGAATTAACCATATCCTATTGAAGTAGGGCTGTTCTTTTCACCGTCTGACCAATTGCTCAGCCTGGGATGCCAACATTTTAGGTCCAACATTCTGCACCACACGTGGATCAATAAAAGCATATAACAAAATCTTCCCAGTGCGGATCATATGTCAATACAGCTTCTTGCAAAAAAATATCATGTCAAATACAATTTAAGAAAATTTTAAATTGAAAATAAATTAATTATAACTTCAAATATAAAGTTTTAGCTTACTTCATATAGAATAAGACGCAATCAACACCCAAGTCCTACATCTGACAAAAGTGGTAGATATCCTCATGTGTTAGCACTCCAGGATGAGAATTGACTATCATACCCCTCTTCAGGTTGAATTGAAGCTGCGTATATTGTTGGTTGAAGACAGTGGCAGCTACCATCTTCATTAATCTCAGCTTCGGTGGCAGGTCAGAGGTGATTAATTGATCCTGACTTTCATTGGTCGGTGGAGATGCCCGCGAATGACGCGAATGGGGAGTATTATTCGAGTCTGAATGAGCTATTGCCTTGCCTTTTGATGCTCGTACTGATATCTCCACCTGATCAAATATATAAATTTCAAAACAACATTATAAATAACAATTATTAATAACTTAATTATAATGAATAAATAAAACATTATAAATAACAATTATTAATAACTTAATTATTTACCTCTTCTTCAGGTAAAATGACTAAAAATCTAGGCCATGGACAAAATGACTCCACAGCTTCTCCAACCAATGTAATGTCAAAAAATGGTAGAGGTAGGGTTGCATCAGGGACCAATGCCTCCTTAACATTGACCTGTACATTAAGCTCCCCTAATCGTATCCCATGGCAAACAGAGTCTGGATCGGTCGTAGGGTACATCAATCCAGCAGCCACTATATTATCTCTAGTGCATATAGCAAGCTTGCACTGTAGACCCTGCAAAATAAATTAATTAAATTTTTAATTAAATAACCATCAATATATTAAATGTTTATTAAACAACAATCTTACAAAAGTTTACCTCCTCAGGTGTCATGGGATATACTGGAGCTGGAGGAGTACTAAGATGTACTGGTGCATCCTCATGAATATTAGTGGCAACCCAGGTATTGTTCATATACTGATCAGTCATGAAATCTATATGTCCTGGGTTGGCCACAAAGTCATCCTGTGTCTTGGCAAGCTGTGCAGACAACAGCGTATTACTCTCTTGGAGGTCGCGAATGACCTCAAATAGTTGTCTAATGCGCTCATCCTTTGCACTGTCCCTCTCTTTTGTTGGTTGGGTTCTATGTCGAGGAATGTGCTAATACTCAGTAGGGGTCACCAATTTACCCTTCGCCCTAACTCGGCCCTGGTGCTCAGGAGTACCCAACACTTGGGTCAGTATATCGTTGGGCGAATCCAAGTCAATGTTGACCTCCCCCGCAGCTACTCTCTCCCGTAAAGCATCCTGTCAAATTTATAAAATATTAAAATATCAGTGCTAACATTGCATAGTTACTTAATATAAATAAAATATGCAAATCATAAAATAAATTTAATACCATCTGTTCTGCAACTGCAGCAGCTTCAGGTGTAAGAAACTTTCCCTCCTTATTCGCGTAGCCCAACTTTCATAGAGCATCTCGGGAAAGCGGTTCATCTGTGCCCAATCTCAGCTTCTACATGTTTGCAAAATATAAATGCTAAATTAAATTAAAACAGTATAATTTCAATTAACTTAAAATTACTAAACTAAAAATTGCTAAATTTTTTAAATTAAATTAAAACAGTTTAATTTAGATATCTAAAAATTACTAATTTTCTTCAATTAAATTAAAACAGTTTAATTAAATTTTTCACTCACCTCATTGTACTCTGCCCTTGCAAATCCAATACAGGATAGACGATGATTGTACCGATTTCTTTTTCTTAATTCTGAGCGTTGCTTATGAAGTTCCTGAAAGATTAAAAACGAATATTAATTACATAACACGTTAATTGTAGTTTAGTTAAAAAAAATGAAAGAAACTGAATTAAATAATACTTACCGCCCACTCAGGTGTTAAACGTTGCTGTACAAATTCATCCCACTGGTCTTGTGTAATAAATTTCTCATATTTTTCGAGGACAACATCGAAAGCTTCCATGTCCCCTAATTCTAGGTACGGGTGTACAAAATGTGTGTACATAAAACTCTTCCATTTTCTCCATTTTTCTGCACAATCCTTCAAAGTTTTATGTTTCAATGATCCGTCCTTGTTATAAAAGTCCTACATAAAAAATTAAGGTGTTATTAGCACATTCATAATAAAATCACGAAATTAATTAACCAAAAATTTTAATTAAAATGAAATTGGTTGTATTATTACCTTTATTATCATCCATAATCTATTCTTCAAATTTGTTGGAACATCGTTCCAACTCTTGTAGGTGATCGGTATTTGAGATCATGTGTAACTACCTTCATAATTAACTAGAGATTAGCCGGCTTTATTCACTCCGACCCCATGCTCATTGTATATTACTTCTCCAAGTTCGCCACTAGCAACTTGTCTACGAATTTTTCCTAACTTTGACGGTCCTCTCCCCTTCTTTTGCTTCCTACTTGAGGAAGAGTCTTGATCATTAGGATTAGTTGGATCTTGATTTAGTAAATTATCAAACAATTATTAACAACGTTATAAACAAAATTATAAATAACAATTAAATTACTAATAACATATTAACAAACCAACAAATACAAATTATATAATATAAAACCGTAACATATATACAAAACCGTCGTCTTTAAATCTGTCGTTTTTAATTTTTTATGCCCGTCATGAAATCATATATATATTTCCAAAATTCTAAAGAAACCGTCGTCTATTCATATTCATGGTTTCAACATATTCATACAATATATTCATCCAATATATATTCAAACGAATATAGGTAATATATATATATATATATTCAAGTTCGGCTTTATTCATACAATATATCCAAACAGAAAACATTATAATTTCAACATTATATCCAAACATTATAATTTCAACTATAATTTTCACCCAAAACAAAAAAAAAAATTCACGGGCACAATATAAAAATCAACATTTCAACACATTTTCACAATATATTCATACATTATAATTTCAACATTTGCACCAAATTTCAAAATATATTCACGGGCACAATATAATTTCAACAAACCAACACATTTCAACATTTTCACCAATATATTCACGGGCACATTTAAAGCACAAAATTGGTAAAAAAAAAATCGGGTTGAAGATGCAGAGCAGAAAATATGTTGACGACTACTAACCTTACGTTTTCGGGTTGAATATGCAGTAGATTCCCGTTGAAATGAAGCAAACGGCGGAGAGAAGGTTGCGGCGGCAACAGTTCGGGTGTAGGGTTTCTAGAGAAATGGGGAAAAATGGAAGCGAAGGCCGTATAAGGAAGAAAACACGGGGCAAAAAAGGTACCATTTTTGGTATAGACGACGGTTTCTTAGCTATAACTGTCGTCTATACATTAAAGACGACGGTTTATAGCGTCAACCGTCATCTATATACTATAGACGACGGTTTCTAACTTCAACCGTCGTCAATAGTACTAAATTAAACGGCGTCGTTTTATATATAGAGACCAAACGACGCCGTTTTAACTAAAAATGTTTACAAAAAAAAAATTCAACCCAGCAAACCAGAGCGTGCCAGGCGTGTATCCAGGTGCCAATTAGGCGCCTGGATATCCAGGTAAAAAAAAAATTTTAAATTTTAAATTAACACCTAAAATTTATAAATATTAAATTAAACTATTTTAATATTATTAAACTATTTTAATATGAGTAAATCATTTATAAACTTACTAATTAACACTTAAATTTTTTTATAAAATTTAAATGTATCTTGTTTAATATAATTAAACTATTTTATATTAGTTAAACTATTTTAATATAATAAAAATTTAAATTAAACTTACTAATTAACACCTAAATTTTTTATAAAATTTAAATTAAACTATTTTAATATAATTACCATTAATTTAATCAACAAAACCCTAATTAAACTATAAACTTACTAATCAACAAAACCCTAATTAATATATTTACCATTAATTTAATTTGTATATTGAAACACTTTAAATTAAAAAAATTGGACATACTTGATATAATTTAATAAAAGGGAAAAAATTAATTAAACACAATCAAGATTATTCTTTATTTTTAACCCATATTCCATTACAATCGTTACAAACACAGACTTCTTCGCAGTCCTCAGCATCAAGAGCGATCTCATCATTCGGTATTTGCGTAGCAAATGGAGTGTGAATCAAATCAATGTCTCCAAATGTATCCCCTTCAGAAGATTTGGTCTGTGTGTAATGAGAAGTGCTTAATACCACCGACCATTGTGAATCACAAGGATCCTCCACATAAAATACTTGTGTTGCTTGAGAAGCCAAAATAAATGGATCAGATTTGTTAGCAAGTTTGTTGAAGTTGACACATGTAAATCCACAATCATCTGTCTTAACACCATGATTGATGTCAACTCAATCACATTTGAACACCGGAATTCGAAATTTAATGTAATCCACATCCCATATTCAGACCACTACACCATAAACGACATATCATTGAATTTTGGATTGTCGTCTTTTGCACTTGAATACTGCATCGATCCAACCACCAAGCTTACTTCGCTATTCTGTGTAACACGCTTGTTGTCTCTTTCAACTGTATGGTATCAGATTCCGTTAATGTCATAGCCCGAATAGCTCATTACTTCAAAACATGGTCCCAGTGCAATCCATCTCAATGTATGTGACACACTATTATCTGGTTCACTCAATTCTTTCTGAATCTGCAAAAACACCACACGCACTATTAGTAAATGCAATGTAGTTACTTCATCTCGGAACCAATAAAATTAATTTGCAATAAAATTAAATTGCTATATATACTTCACAATTAATGTTAAACTTACTTCATCTCGGAACCAATAAATGAAAGTGCGATTTTGCTAGTTTTGAAACCATTTTGCTTTTCTTGTTTTGTTACGAATATCACACTTCAAACTCTCCATATGTTTCCTAAAGACAACAAAAGTTAATGACTATAGTAAACAAATATTCAATATAATATTCAACAAAATATATAGAGCATTAAACTTACTCGAAGTAAGGTTGTACTTCGGGTGTATTTGAAAGTACGTACAAATGTACTTGCTCCCATAGGTCACGAGTAATACTGATGCGTGTCGTAAACACCAAAATTAATTACTGAAATTAAACACTACCGTAGTAGCAGCAAGTTTAGGTCGATTCCACAGAGACTGATGATCAAACTATTTCTATTCCAATTAAAGTAAAATTAAAAAGACAAAAGGGGGATTTTATGTTGGAAAGTTCAATTATTAAAGAAAACAATTTAATAAATACCGAAAATAACAATAGGAGAAAACCTTGGGTCAGAGTATCTTCAATTGCTAAAGAACAGGTGATCACAGACAAAAATATATCCAAAAATAATCATTCAATGTTGGATTAAATAAAATAGCACAGCCAATTTTATTCTAAATCACAAGCAATTAATTAGTTCAGATACGATCATAAACTAATCCTAATTCTGAAATACCTAGAATCAACGTGATCTAAATCAAGTCAGAAAAGCATTTAAGAACAAGATCATCCAACAATAAACAAGTCCTACAAACGTTGTAAAACTTTAATCTATCTTGTGTTCTCCTAAGAAATTAACAAAAGCTTAGCATGCAATTATTAAAATCAAAGTGCTACTAACATAGAACATTCAATACGATTGAATTCCTAATTAGCAAATACCCAATCCACAAATAATTATAACGTATCCAAATTATAATCAAAGAGAATTGAATAATAAACAAATAAATTGGAAGAACACAAATTGAATAATTATAATTGAATTAAAACTTATAAACCATGTCTCACACCTTATACTTTAGCAATGAACAATACTCTTACCCAAGAGAAAGATTTAGCTACTCATAATTGTTAGAAAACTCTCTCTTTTTGTTGTTTTTGCTCTAAAAACGGCTACCCCATTACAAGATAACTTAAACCTATTTAAACTAAAAACCTAGGGCTACAAAACACACAAAAACGCGTCTAAACGGACCAAAATCGCGCCCATCCAGGCGCCTGGGCATGCACCTGGGTTGCACTGCCTTGCTGCCAACGTCCAGTTAATTACGGTTTTGCCACTGCTTCTTCAGTTTTTCTGTTTAATTACGATTTTGCCACCGTTTCTTTATTTTTCATCCCTTTAAGCTCAAATCCACCTAAAACATGGAAAAATATAAATTAATCCATTTTAAGTGAATAAAACATGCTCAAATCAAGTATTAAGGTATATAAAATATATATAAATTGCATCCCATCAAATACCCAATAAATTACCACCCTTCAAAGGATCACCAGTATCATCTTTCACACATTGTACTTCATGGCGGCCAGGTGGGTTCCCGATTGCATGCACGCCTTTTTGATACTCACTACAAAATTCGATTGCTTCCTCAGCGATGTAGTTCTCTGCAATGCAGCCTTCAGGGTGGTAATGATTGTGAACATACCCTTTCAACACTTTCATGTATCTCTCAAAAGGATACATCCACCGAAAGAAAACTGGCCCACACAATCGCACTTCTCGAACCAAATGAACAGTTAGATGAACCATTATATCAAAGAAAGACGGAGGAAAATACTTTTCAAGTAAACACAATGTCTTAACAAGATCTATCTAAATAATGTCCAAATTTGAAACATCAATCTCTTTTTTGCATATAGCGTTGAAGAAAAAACAAAATCTCATTATTACATGTCGGACATTTGTTTGGAGGATTGATCGTAGTGCAACAGGCATCAGTTTTTGCATCAAGGTATGTAAATCATGAGATTTCATGCCTTTCAACTTCAAATCATTCATCGACACAATATTTTAAAAATTTGAAGAGTAGCCATCGGGAACCTTTAAATTTGCCAAACACTTGCAAAAAGTTTTCTTCTCTTCCTTGGATAATGTGTAACATGCAGGTGGTAGATATGTCCTTCTCTCTTCAACAACAGGAGCCAAATCACTTCTTATGCCCATTTTGACCAAATCAAGCCGAGAATTAAGTCCATCTTTAGTTTTTCCAGGAATGTTAAGCAATGTGCCAACAATGCTCTCACATACATTTTTTTCAATATGCATGACATCTAAGTTATGCCTCACATACAATGACTTCCAATAGTCAAGCTCAAAAAATATAGACTTCTTCTTCCAGCAATCTCGATCAGCAGTAGACTTTTTTCTCTTATTACCACTATCAAATGACTTAGAGTCAAGTTTTCGAAGTATATCTTCTCCCGTCACAGGTAAAGGAGTTGGACGAAACTCCTGAAATCCATTGAAAGTCTTTTTTTGCTTTCGAAAATGATGATCACTCGGAAGAAACCTCCTATGTCCGCAATAACTCATTTTTCTACCATTTTTCAAACTTTGAGCACACCTGTTCTCACTGCAAATAGGACAAGCAAAATATCCTTTAGTGGTATGACCAGACAAATTACTATATGCGGGAAGTCATTTATAGTCCACAATAATATTACTCGCAAAGTGAAAAATTCCCGCTTACACGCATCCCAAGTTCGCACCCCCTCATCCTACAACTGCTTAAGATCGTCAATTAATGGCTGCAGATAAACATCTATATCGTTCACAGGCTGCTTCGGTCCAGATATCAACACTATCAACATTATAAACTTCTGCTTCATACACAACCATGGTGGAAGATTATATGTAACTGTAAGCACAGGCCAACAACTGTATTGAGAACTCATATACTTATGCGGGTTAATGCCATCAGCTGCAATCCCAAGCCTTAATTTTCGACATTCTTTACCAAAATTAGGCCACATGCGATCAACTAGCTTCCAAGATGGTGAATCGGCCGGATGACTTAACTTTCCAACTGCGACCTTTCGTTCATTTGCATGCCACGTCAAATTTTTAGCAGTGTCAACGCTTTGAAACATCCTCTTGAACAGTGGAATTGGTGGAAAATACCACATGACACATTTAGTTCCATCGTCAGTTTCCTTCCACCTGGATGCTCCGCATTTAGGACAACTTTCTTACGCTTCATATTCTTTTCGATAAAGAATGCAGTTGTTGCGACAACAATGTATCTTCTCATAATCCATGCCCAATGCTGTTAGAGTCTTTTTCACGTTGTACATAGAATCTGGCAAAACTTTATCGCTCGGTAGCATTTCCCGCAACAACTTTAATAATTCGGAAAAACTTGTGTCCGAAAGACCGTATTTCGATTTCAGGTTGTACAACTTTACCAAACTAGATAGTTTAGTAAACTTCGTACAACCTGGATACAAAGGAGTTTCGGCATCCTCCAACAACCTCTTAAATTCACCAGGATTATCCACGAACTTGTCACAAGCATCATTCACCATGTCAATATTATTACCCACCACATCTTCATCATCCGTATTTATGTGAGTAAAATGACTTTCAGTGTTATTGCTTTTACTAATTCCACTAACTCTAGAACAATCTCCACGATATCCTTCAGACTCTTCCAATTGTTCTCCATGTAAAATCCACTTACGATAATTCATATCAAACCCCTTTAAATATACATGCCCTCTCACTTCTTCAATAGTGCTAAAAAATAAATTCCCACATTCCATACAAGGACATCGAATTTTACCATCTCTATTTGCACTTTTGTTAGTAAATTCTAAAAACATTTCAAAACCCTTTTGAAATGCATCGGTTCTCCTATCCATCCTTATCCATGATTTGTCCATTTTATCTATTTAAATAACAACTAATTAAAACTAATTTAAACAAGAATGATTTAAAATATAGCAATAAATAATATATTACTAACAATTTAACCAACATTTAATAATTAACAAATCAATAATAGAAAATAAATAGATAACAATAAATAAATAAACAATAAATATAGAGACAACGATAATTACACAACTAATTAATATTAATATTTTTCTATATTCTAAAATTAACTACAACAACATAAAATATATAATAAATAACAATACTATATGAGATTATAACATATCAAATATTTAAACAAACTAACAAATTTAATAAATGGAAAACATATACATATATATATATCATTGCAAAATTTAAATGTTCATAACCTAATAATTATAAAATAATTTATTCATGAAAATAAAATTATATAACTAATTTAATTTAAATGATAATGCAATAACATAAATATTTAATGTAGTTAATTGCATAAAATTAGTTACCTCGATAGTGAGTTTTTTTACAAAAATCAACTTTAAGCTTCAATAAATTGATGACTTAAATCCAAAATAAATGCTATTTGAATATTTTTGATCACCACTAAAAGAACTTGAACAAGAATTATGGGAGAAATGAATTTAGTGAATTTGATTGGGAACAAAAATGAAAATATATAAGCAAAAAAAATTACAACGGCTACTTTTGCAAAGGCTATTTTGAACGTTAAAACCGCGTTTCAGAGACCAAACGTAAGAGCAACACGTGGACAAATATACACAAAAGGACGACGGTTAAAAACAAAAACCGACGTCAAAAATTGGAACCGTCGTCTTATTTTATTAACGTCGGCTCTCTTTTATAACCGACGTCTATATAAAAGTAAAGCGGTCATCGATAGCTTTTTTCTGTAGTAGTGATGCCTTTGGAATCCCTAAGATTGTAATTTAATTTCATATATATATATATATAGACAAGAAACTTACAATTAACGTTATCTTCTCAAGTTTGGATTTGTGTAAATATCAAACATTTGTTGACTACTTTAAGTAAGTTGACCAACAAGTTTTCACATTTAAATTTTTCTATTCTCACCTTGATTTCAACTTTTGTTTGCTTCTTTTAAGGGACATAACGCCAAAGAATATTGTTATTTTTTTTTTCTTGGTAAACAATATTGTTGTTATGTTTCAATGCAGGAGTATGTCTGACTTTATTGATTGCAATTTCAATTATAAGTTTGGGAATGAAGAAAAGAAAGCTAACCAAACTGAAAATTAAGTTCTTTGAACAAAATGGTGGAATAATGTTACAACAACGACTCTCAAATTTTGAGACAACAAAAATTTTCACCGCTGAAGAACTTAAAAGAGCCACAAACAATTATGATGAAAACAGACTCAACGGAGAAGGAGGCTATGGAAAAGTTTACAAGGGAATATTATCAGATAACCAAGACGTTGCTATAAAAAAGTCCAAATTTGGTGACCATACACGGACTGCACAGTTCATCAATGAAGTGGTGATTCTTTTGCAAATTAATCATAGGAATGTGGTTAAATTATTGGGTTGTTGCTTAGAGACAGAAGTTCCTTTACTTGTTTACCAGTTCATTCCTAATGGAACTCTTTTCCACCATATTCACAAGAAAAGAAAAGAATTTGTACTTCCATGGAAGCTGAGACTGAAGATAGCTTCCGAAACTGTTGGTGCACTTGCATATTTACATTCTGCAACTTCTACTCCCATTATTCATAGAGATGTGAAAACATCAAATATACTATTAGATGAGAATTACATAACAAAAGTATCAGATTTTGGTGCTTCAAAGCTGATTCCCATAGACCAAAATCAGCTAACAACTATGGTGCAAGGAACATTTGGGTACCTAGACCCAGAATCTTCCACTCAAGCCAGTTAACAGAAAAAAGTGATGATTATGGCTTTGGCGTTGTTTTATCTGAGCTACTAACGAGCAAGGAAGTAGTTTCTTTCAGTAGGCCTGAAGTTGAAAGAAACTTGGCAATGTTGTTTGTCACTGCAATTGAAGAGGACTGCTTGCTTGGTGTTCTTGATGGTGACATTATCGATGAAGTAAATATTGAAGAAGTAAAGAAAGTGGCTAATCTTGCAAAAATGTGTTTGAGTGTGAAAGGGGAAGAAAGGCCTACCATGAAAGAAGCAGCAAATGAGCTAGAGGGACTGATTATCTTGGACAAACATCCATGGGGAAATGTTGATTTATGTGGTGAAGAGAATAAATCCTTGTTTGGTTCACCCTCAAACACTCGCGAAATTTTTGATGGTGATAGTGGATTTGCGAGTGGTACCACTACGGGCCATGTTAGCTTGCAAAGCCAAACCACATGCTCATATTATGAGGGACGGTAGTCATTATCTAATAAAGACATTGATAAGCTGGTTATGGTTGCTGATCTATACCAATGAGTCGCTGACAGAGCTTCCACATCATTATTGTTTTTACTAGCATTTTGTTTTTTTAAATTTTAGTAAACAGTACGTAGTAACAAAAGGAAGCTTGTTAGCCTTCCTCTATTTTTCTTCTGTTTTCTTTTCCAGAAATATATCTTTGTTTTTAACTCTATTACTACATGCGTAGTTTTGTCAAACATATATAACACACGGTTTAACATTTATGTTTCTATAAACTATTTCATGGAAACTTATGCTCTCTATCGGACGAACAAATAAATAATAATTAAAAAATAAAAAATAAACTTTATGGAGACCACGGAAAACGATGATCTCCTCAATCAGTATACCAAAAGTCAAGATCAAACGGGCCTACTTGAAAACTGAAATTTTATGGAAATGCTATAGCTATTTACAAAGTACTTGTTTCTTTGAACAAGAAAACACATAGAGAGAATAAAATTATATCGTCAAGGTGTTGAAGAAAACACATAGCTATTTACAAGGTGTTGAAGAAAATGCTGTGTTTGGTTCGGTTCCTGATATATCAGGCATCATTCTTTACTGGGATTTTCAACTTGATAAGGGTGTTATCAGTTACCTTCAATGATCCAATCCTAATTCTAGATGGGCAGTAGAAATTTTACTGACGGAACGAAGTCCAACAAGAATATAGTATTTGTGTGTTGCAGTAAGGTTTCGTTTCTCTTTTTGTATTCAGCTATTCTTGTAAATGAGTTGATTTTCATTTTTAAGTTCTTAATCTGAATGTGAATGGACAATTTGGTTTAACCACAAAGCAATTTTTGTTAACACTAGAGGAAAACAGAGTAAGGAACAGAGAATGAAAAGAGAGCAGACGAAAGGTTTTGTCAGCAGTTCGAATTAGTTGACAATTCTTTAGAACAACTACAAACATTTCAGATAATGTTTGAAAGTAATCTTGATATTGATATTACAGATTAATGAGTAATTTTGGTGGATGTTTGTTTGAATTGCCTATTACATAGTTTTGGAATATTGGCTTTTATTTAATCATTTGGATAGTCCATGGAATTTTGATGGACTATAGTAGTACTCTCGATTGCTGGATAAGTCTTAAGTGACTCATTTATTTAATAGCAATCTGGGTACTATTTGCAAGTGTCATCAGCCTAAACAGGCTGCCAATGGCCGCCACTTGTAATCATTTTCCAAAGCGATGGCTGTCACGTGTCTCTTCCTTTTCTTTCAACCATTCCGTGTTTGAACGCATATCTCTTCCGCGCCTCTATCACCTTTTCCAGTGCATTTTACAATTAGAGTAAGTAAGTAAGTAAGTAAGTAAGTATGTAAGTATGTATGTATGTATGTATGTATGTATGTATGTATGTATGTATGTATGTATGTATGTATGTATGTATGTATGTATGTATGTATGTATTACCGGTTGTTGTTGGGTTGTTTTTCTATTCTCTAGTCAATTGGGTTTCCAACTTTATGAAACATGATTTAGGGATTAATTGTGTTTTTCCATTAATTTTCAGAATTAGTTCTGTTAAAGATGTTACGTTCTATTTTGAGAACTCTGATAGTAATAAGTATAGTGATTTTAAAAGATGCTAACTTTGTTTGTAACAGGACCAAGCATAGCACAAACAAATGTATGTTCATCTTGATGTTTTTCATTAACTTTGTTTGTAATAATCTTGATGGCGTACAAACAAATGAAATCTCCATGGTATTTAAAAATGCATACAATATTTTGTCTGTTAATCATTTTCAGCTTGCACTCAGATGGTCATAGGTCAAAGTTGGATCCTCTAACATGAAGATTTTGGAAGACTAGCTAAATGCAATATTCTTCACAAATGTATGGCTGCAAATAGTCTCAACAGAGAAATATTTTGTATTCTTTGATGTATCACATATATGACAACCCTGATAGTGGTGCAGACCGACATCTGTTATCATTATGAAAGACAGCCAGTTCTAAGTTCCTGCTGAATTTCCTTTATGTAATTAACTGATGGTAATTTTTAGTTGAATAAATAATTTGGGTTACTTGTTGCTGCATTCAAATTGAAAATTATTGTTTGGTATAGATGATGTACGATTTTTGTGATTTCTAGACATTAATTGTATAGTTATGAAAGAGGTTTCATTTGTCACATGTTAAATTATTAGATTAGTAACTAGTTTAAGTGTTTACTGCCATGTTCATTTGTCACATGTAAGATTTTTTTATTTTCTTTCATTAACTTTCTTTAATCAATCACTTGTCTCTATGCTATGGGAAATTAAATATATGGGTTAGCATTTATACAGGAATCTAAAACAGGGCAGGACTTGAGAATGTATTAGAGAATCATAGATTACCATATAGCATTCTCTAAATTTTTTGAATTCCCCTGCTCATAGCCTATTCAAAGCCTTAAAGTTAATAGAGCTTCAGGGATGGTTCAATTCATGAAGATTTCAAATTTCTTATTGGTTCCTGTGATTATAATAACAACATTGGGAGAATTTTGGGCCATACTCTATATCCTAATAACATGTCCGTGAACTTGATACATGATAAAACTAGAACTGATGCTTCTATACAGAATAATTTTTGCTTTTTTTTGTAATTTTATGTTTCTTCTGTCACATCTACGTTTTACTTCTTTAAAATCTATGATATGTTTGCCAAGGAAAAATTAGAACATCCATTATCCAGTGAAGATGAAGAAGACGATAAGGAGTTGGTAAGCCAACTTGTCACCTATGGATTCCATTCAGTTAAAGGGAAAATGGACCATGGAATGGAAGAAAATAGGAAAGTTCATGGCTATGAGTTAGGACTATATGCAATTTTTGATGGTCACTCAGGTCGTGAAGTTGCAGAATACTTACAAAGCCATCTAATCAATCAATACTAATCAATCAAGAGAAGCTAATCATAGCAAATGTAGGGGACTCTCGGACTATTTTTGACAGGACCCAATCCACCTAGATCATGTCTGCATGACTTAATAATTCTATTAAGCCATTAAGCAGTCATTAAACTCCACTAAACCATTAAATAAAATAATGAAAACCAACAGATAGAAAGACTTTCTCCACTGCATAAATTTTATTAAAATTTTCGGCAGCATTTCGTCTGTTTTGCTAACATTCCCCAAATACATATACTTACAATCCTGCATGGAACAAACATTCTTATATCTTATTCAATCTACCAGCAAACGTTTCCCACAATAATCACATCTCAAAAGATAATTCAACATTCAAATAAAATATATCAATTATATATTTTTCCGTAGCTGGAATCAGTTTAAAAATAAACTGAGCTGCCTACATACCCTTATTAATAGGGATCAAGCTACCTGTAGTTCTTAAAGCATATTTACACCAAATATGCCACTTCTGATACAATTGCTATTCAGAAGTCAACTTGACAAATATATGTTCTAACTCACTTTCAATCACATCAACAATCCAAAATAAGCTCTAATAATTAGCACGAAGCTTAACCAAAGCAAAGCATATAAATATCAATATATTCATCACACATTCCTCGCTTATCATATTTTAATCACTTTTACTTTCATCAAAGCTTTTCAAACAAATTTAACAAATTAACAACCATAGCTTGGCGGTATAATTCCTCGCCTAAGCAAATAACACTACTTGGCGGCATATTCCCTCGCCAAGCAGTTACCAACCATATGTACCATGCATTTATGAATCCACACGAACATGATCACATTCACAACATTTATTTTAAATCCATAAATAAAATATGCACATATTTATTCCAGAGAAAACAACAAAGTAATATATACATATCACACATTTTCCATTAACAATTTAGCAAATTAAAATCACACAAAGGGGTAACCAGTCATCACGATCCTTCTCCCAAGGCATCGTGGCAGGAATGAGGTATTGGGTAACCAGTCATCATGATCCTTCTCCCCAAGGCATCGTGGCAGGAATGGGGTGCAAACATCACGATCCTTGGTCTCTAGGAATCGTGTAAAAGGCTTTCATATGGCCGAGGGTACCCTCTCCAACATTATCACCATCACCATCCACATCACTGTACATCTCCACACATATTCCACAATTTCCACAATTTCCATAACAATACTCAACCACATTTCCAAACAGTACATCCATAAACCAAAATCCACATAACAATTATCACACATATAAATCAGTTATTCACATCACAACTCACAAATTTAATTATATATAAACATCGTTATATACGACAATGCTCACAGTCATACTAAGTAAAATCTTTGGAATCCAATTAAATAAAGGAGCACATCAACATTTATTAATAAATCTTAAACTCAAAAGAAAACCACCAAAACATAAATACATACATATTTATTCCACAACTCATCACTTGAACTAAACTGCTAATCACAATTCATCCATTCAGCATTAACATATCAAATCCATCCTCACATTACAATCTGTCTACACTTTCAGTGTATATACATACTACATTTATATATATATATATATATATAAATCACAAACATAATACATTTACACATTCAAAATATAAATATATATATATACACTCACTCACACTTACATACAATTATTTATAGAAAATAGATTCCTCAAAGACCATTCCAACCCACAATTCATAATACACAAATCACCAAACAATTTCTATTTACTAGTTATCACCAACATAGCTCAAAATTAAGTAAATTCCAAATACTCAATTATAATATGCAAATTATATATAAAAACGAAGCTTGAGTAGTGTAGGAAAATACTCAACACTTATCTTGCCCAATCGCCGCCGGTGGTGGCCTAAAAATGGCCGGAAAGTCGCGGCCGGACACCAACTCTTCGTACCACTCAACTGAGAAGGATTCGGGAAGACAGGATCGTGGATTCGGGTTCGGGGGGTCCGAAATAGGGGGAAGGGATCGACCCCGCAACCGGAAACCACCGAAATCCAGCGACTCGAGAAGAACCGAGTTCGCCTGTTTCTTCATGCTTCCCGGTGACTCACGGGGTTTCACTGGTGCTCGCCAGCCTGGCTGAGTAGATGAGATGGCCGGCTTCGATCCTTGGGTGGTGGGTTGGCCGATTCCTGGCCGGAATCCGGCAATCGCAAACAAAGGGCTGTCCGGATCTCTCGTGTTTCCCAGTGATCTGGGCTGCTCCACGAGCTGTCACCGGCACCGTTGAGTTGGGGAGGTCACCGGCTTCAGGTTCCATATAGTTTCCAACCCAAGCTGGCCGGAAAATAGCCGTTGCCGGCGAAAAAGGCTGAGGCGGTGGGGTGGGGCATGAAGGAAACCAGCGTCGGAGGAGGGGGTCTCTCTCTTTCCCGACCCTTCTAGAAATTTTAAAAAGATGGGGGAAGGGCAATTTCATCATTTCTCACCCTTTAATGTCACCCTTGCAAAATTACCAAAATGCCCCTCACACTATTTTAACCAAAACTTCTCGGTCTTAGCCCCGAATCAAGTATACTACTAGTCTACGAACTCGTATCGACGAGCTCAAAGCATTGGTACCAAATTCAAAATAGAACTAAAACCACAGAAAAAGTCAACCCCAGGCCCACTTACGGTCAAACTTGGTCAAATTTAGAAATTAATATTTTCTTGGGACGAGGTGTTACAATCTTATGCCGGAATGGTCAAGCAAAACAGTTTTCTATGGATCATGAGCCACAGAAGAAGAAAGAACTTGTTGAAAGAAGAGGTGGATTTGTGTCTAAGTTCCAGGTATAATATTTTCTACTTTAGCTTTTAAAAATTGTAGGGAAAATTGGTATTCCTATAATGTTGAAAGAAATTTTAGGGAAAATTGTAGCTTTTTAATGATTTGTTTTGGGTATTCATAGAATGATCCTCTTTCTTTCCTTGGAAGATATGGTTTGACAGTGTAGTTGGACTTTTCGGATATTAGCTATACTTTTGTTCAGTGTCTTTCGTATGGAAGGAATGCATTATGTATATGTTCCACTTTTGAATTCAAAGATATGTATGATCCTTGCTTCGTGTGCTGGTTTTTAGGAAATGTTCCACGTGTAGATGGCCAACTAGCCAGGACAAGGGCATTTGGGGATGCGAAAGTGAAGGAGAACATTACATCACAGCCAGATGTTAGGGTAGAAAGTATCGACGAGGATTGTGAATTCATCATTTTGGTAAGTGATGGCCTGTGGAAAGTACGATTGCAGTATTAGATTTTAGCCCTTAATTTTAAAGTCTAGTTTACATTTTTAGTGTACTTAATTTAGGACGTCACGTAACAAAACAAAGAAGAGAAACCTTACTATTGGGAATTCGTATTAAATTCATTGAGGTTAAAAGAACTAGGACCATATGAGAGAACATTTACATAGGTTAAATTTGTTTCTCAACAAGGCTAAGGTGAAGAGCATAGATGATTTTTCATTTCTTAAATCTAAAATAGTGTTTCATTGGAGTTTATGAAGCATAATATATATTGTGATTCTAGGAAGTCCCTTTTATTGTTGAAACAAGAAAAAGAATTGATTTGGCCTGACTATAGCAGTGGGTGGAGAATGTAGAACCAAGAAGTGCATAATATTAACTATTAAGCATATGGAAGTTCGTGGTTTTTGATATAATAATTTTGGGGAAAATTACACTACGGGTACCTGAACTATGACGCGTGTTACAAGTTGGTACCCGAACTTTTCTTTTTGGCGTTGAAGTAGTTGAACTTGAAATCTGTAACACCGTTCGTACCTGAGCCCGTTTCCGTTCATTTTTGGGCGTTAGTCTCACGTGCACAGCACATTTTGAACAGTATCAAGGATATCTAAGGTAATTTCGCTGCAACATTCATCTCTAAGTTATCCTCTAATTCTTCTGGTTCAACAGATTAGCATCACAATAGAAAAAATACAGATTATGGCAAAATTGGGGAAAAAATGATAAGTTTGATAGCTTTGAGGGTGTTGTTAAAGCTCTCTGTTTCAAGGTCAACTCCAATGTCGAGCCTTTTCGCTCCAGGTGCAGTGACCGGACCGTGAGCCGCCACTACCAATTCCGGCCACCTCATCTTCACCGTCCTCCATTCCAATCCAAATTGCTTCAAGCTCTTTAACAGCCCCTCCACCTCAGCTGTGCTCGTGAACACTATGGCATCCAACTCTCCCTCCTCCAATCTCTCCACCACTTCTATCGCACACTCTCCACCGGCCCACAGAGTCTCATATCCAACCGTTCGACTCCAACTCCCTAAGAAACTCTGGTACCACCGAAGGCTCTTCCAGCCCCACAACTTCTGGCACAGGACACAAAACCCTCTGGCCAATCTCGTCTCCGAGGGCCTTCACCAGGCTGCTCGGCGTTGCCTTTGGAGGGACCAAGATTCAAACCCGATCGGAATCCAAGCACAGTTTAGCCACGAACTCGCTGTGGATGAGCTCCGAGTCCTTGCCAAGTGCAGCGACGGTAAATGCATCGCCGGAAAAGGACAGGGGAGGTTCTTCGAGAACAGAGATGGCTTGATAAAGTGCGGTGATTGAAGGTCAGAAGGTGAAGAGAATGGCAGAGAAATGGTGGAGGGATTGGGAAGAGAGGTATGGTTTGAGAGCGGAGATTGTGGAAGCAGTGGGCGAAATGACCTTAGATAACCTTGATAATGTTCAAAACGTGTTGTGCACATGATACTAACGCCCAAAAATGAACGGAAACGGGCTCAGGTACGAACGGTGTTACAGATTTCAAGTTCGGGTACCAACTTGTAACACGCATCATAGTTCAGGTACCCGTAGTGTAATTTTCCCATAATTTTGCAACAAGAACTAAGGGAAATGCATGTATGGATGTATCCATCCGACTTTTGTCCTAATGGTTGAAGTGGAATAAAATCAAAACAAATGAACAAGGTTTTGTTTACATTCATCATTGGGATATTAATATTGGAAGTAATTAATTGTTGATATCTTCGTCCTTTAATTTGTGCAGGTGATGTCGAACCAAGAAGCATTCGATTGTATCATAAAGATAAATGATGCTCAAGAAGCATCTGAGAAGTTGATTAGAGAAGCTTTATCTAGAAAAAGTTACGATGATATACCTTGTGTGGTTGTAATGTTTCACTAAATTATTCTCAGCTTAGAAGATAAATTGCAAATCGTTCAAAGGCATAGATTAAATAACTAGAAATGTTGCTATAAAATGCATACTCTCTTTTAATATCGAGGATGTACCATATCGTTGGTTTTATGATCCGCTAACATATAATCCTCCAGACATAACCAAGCACACTTACAATAGTCAATAGACTCAGATGCCAAAGGCATGTATGTGTTTTATATATATATCAATTTATATTTTAATNTTTAATATTAAAAAATAAAATTGAATAAATATTTTTGATTAAAACTTATTACATAAATTATAATTTTATTAACGACGACGACAGATAAGAAATCTCATTTTACTAACTATTATAGTCATGAATTAAGGTCTTTTAAAAAAAAAAAAAAAAACAGTCAATGGGAAAATTAAAACATGTGTACTTCAGTTAAGGTCCCACTTCTTCCTATTGATTTATGATATTTTTTATGTTTCATTAACGAAAGAGTAAAATGTATAATGAAATTTTTCTTGAAGTTCAAAGCAATTCCCCTTATATTTCTTAGAAAAATAAAAAGAGAAAAAAAAAAGCTTCATATAGAAAGCTACATCTTAATTGCTGAGTTGAAATAAAAGTTCTTGAAGACTATAGTAATTGTTCAAATTAATACAATTTTGTTTTAAGCTTTTTAAAGCCATAAACAAGTTTTTTGGAAATCAGACTGACTTTCTAGCAAAAACT
Source organism: Ochetophila trinervis (assembly GCA_003254975.1). NCBI lineage: Eukaryota > Viridiplantae > Streptophyta > Magnoliopsida > Rosales > Rhamnaceae > Ochetophila > Ochetophila trinervis. Next base: position 183,670 of record QANX01002147.1, on the reverse strand, counting down.
TTCTAAAAATAAAAAAGAGGAAAGACTTTGTTGGTATCTGTGTTTGTAAGAGAACAGCTCCTCTAGTGATTGGAAGTATTTGATGTCTTTTGTTTTTGAAGAGTGCATTCTTATCTAGCTTTGGATAAATATGTATAAATGGATTTGCTGCTGCTTACTTTCAAAAGTTTGTCATCACATATTGTGGCTATTTCTTGGTTTTGACATGATTTAATTTTTAATGATTTTCACATGTTTGTATTTACATATTGTCATTACTTTTCAAACAGATTTTCTTAATATTAGAGTAAATTACACCCCAGATACCTGAACTTTGTCGCGTGTTACAAGTAGGTACCTCTTTTTTTTTTTTTGCAATTTCGTATCTGAACTTGAATTTTGCTGCAACATTAATACCTTAAGCCAATTCTGTTAAATTCCTCCGTCAACCCGCATGTGATGTGTCACGTTATGAATAAAAAAAGGATAGATGTGGTCTTTTCCCCCCTGTCTTCTTCCTTCATGCTCTGAATTAAAATTCTACACGATATGCAGAGGTCAAAACTACAAGAAATTGGGTGAGGGCATTTTTTTGCCCTCTAACCTTTGCACAGACAAATCCTTGCACAGGTTGCCAACAATAATCAAAGAATGAACAAGCCTCCCAGCCTTCAATGAGTTTAAATCAATACTTGACCTCAACAAGTGGATTACAGTAGCTGAATTGGGCTCT